>VSMD01072781.1:0-128810 GCA_008750895.1 Mirza zaza
CTAAGATCCCCTAGATCTCCGTCTGTAGCCATGTAGCCCCATATGTGATGAAAGAGGGAGGTGCCCTGAGTTACAAGGCAGTGGTGAGCCTTAAAAGGAGAGCGCGGCTTCATTCCTCAGGCGGGGAAGAGACACTCTATGCATTTAGGTAGGCGGCACAGGGCCCTGGGCTGCTGCGTTCTCTAGGTGATACTCTTTTATTTATAAGTTTAATTTCTTCTTACCTTTTTCCCGCAATTAATGACTGCCAATTAGAAATTTGCCATAAGAATCCTTCCAACAAAAGCTGTTTTTGTCTTCCACCAATTTCAGAGTCTCTAAAATACTGTGAAGAGCAGTAGGGTGGTAGGTAGTCCTCCCAATGTTTTTTTATGGCGTCTAAGAGAATCATTTTTTATTGTATAATGTAGTTCATAACAGTCCCAAAATGTAACCATTCAACACTTGTGTTTTAGAAGAGTGTATGATAGCAATAAAGAAACACACACACACACCACACACACACACACACACGTGCACACACACACACGCACGCAGGCGCACACACAAATACATCCCACAGACAGGGGCGATCAAGATTAAATTTCCCCCATAGGATGTAAAGGAAGATATTTGTGGGGTTACCCGGCAGGTTCCTGCCCCTAACAACTCCACGTTTGGAAGACCGAGCTGTACCATTGCTTCAAAAGGCTGCAATTTATTACAGCATCCATGACAGAGACCAATAAAAAAAGCACCAGGGAGGGTGATTACTGTGCTTCTCAAATACAAACAAATTTGTTTTCCACTAAAGATGAACACAAAGCTTTGTATCCACTAGATTAAGCACATTAACTATGACCCTTTCTCTGAGCCGTGTTTAAGAATAGACGAAAGAACGAGAGATTATGTACACAACATATGCATTACACACATATATATAAAATTAATATTAGCTACCACACAGTAAGGTTAATTGTTGCTTCTCTGAACACTTAATCTGCTAGCAGTTGATAAATCCCACCCTGAATACAAGTGACTCGTATTTAGGTCACACAAAGTCATTGCCGTTTTTTAATTTAAACTGTGCACTAGATTAAAACACAAGAGTGTTTCAGGAGGACAATTCAGATGCAGCAGCAATAGGCTGTCATTTGGCGTAAAAAAGTTTCCACAGCACACCCCAGGGACATGTTAATCAAAGCTTTTTAATGGATTCAGTCTGATCTGTGACAGGCTTTGTTCCAGAGATGGCATTTGCTGGATAGAGCTGCAAGTTATCAATAAGACACAGTAATTGCAGGGAGTGATTGAGCTGCATTTCTGGGGCTTCATACCATCCAGCTCTTTTTTATTATCAGTCGAGGCAGAGCTGTCTTGCAGTAGGAGTCAAAGGATGCCTTGTTTCTTTCTTTCATCTCCCGACATATAATGACGGAAAATTAAGCAACAAGAAAAACTGACATTAATTTACCAAACACACACACACACACACACACACACACACACACACACCCCTCATACCACCTTCCCCTGTTTCTCTGCCTCATTAAGTCTTTGTCGTAGACTTTTAAGTCATGTCTGGGTAGCAAATCTTTTAACCTGAGCAAATAAACCCATTTTAACCAGAGGCAGGCATTTGAAGCTCCTCTGTGGGTCTGGGCCAGTTCTGTGGTGGCTTCTTCACTAAGTTCTTTATTATCACTCTGAAATCAAAACAGCCAGAGGCTAAACTAATGACTGAGGATCACACTGATCACCTACAGGGATAGTTAGCTTTTCAGCCACATAAGAGGGTTAATGCTCCCCATCAAATGGAAAATGTCTTGGTGCCTGTTCAAAACCAGTCATGTAATAGGAACCTAACAGTTGTTTTCTTTAATAAGTCACAATCCTCACTCTGAAAGATCAAAATCATTCCCTTAGTAAGAGATGTCAAGGTAGATGAGCAAAGGTGAGGGAAAGACAGTGTTCACCAAGGAACCAGCTTTATTTCCAGTGTTTTTCACAGCCACATAGTTGTCTCAGCTCCCACGCCCCAGAGTTAATATGCCATTGCTATGGATTCCCACACCTGGAGAGCCAGTGTAGACACTGTACAAAGCAAGGAAAGAACAATCAGATATCTGCAGCTCAGTCTAAGCAGATCTCTTACTGTTTCCTAGCGTACAAATGTCTATGGAGCAGTTGCCTCAGTTCTCCGGGTAAGGGGTTAGGTGGATTGATCAGCCTTATTCAACTGAGTTCTGACTCCACCCAGGCACAAGTTGCATGTCTATCCATGTCTTTGGCCAGGAAATAAAATTATATAAATATATCCCTGAATACGAACATGTGATATATCACTTCTAACACTCTGACTCCCATTTATCCATTACCTGGTCTCTTGAATACAGTCCAAATTCCTTAGCAGGCTCTTCAGGACCGATTACAAACCACGTTTTCAGTCTCATTCCTTCTGTTCAGCCCACACCATTCTACTTTTGTTAGCCACATAACATGTCTTGTAATTTCCTCCCTCTTGTCTTTGTTTATAACATTCCTTCAGCTTGAAATATCCTTCCCCTCATTCTTCACTTACCAAATTCCTTTTCAACCCTCAAGCCCCACTCAAATGCCATCTACCCAGTGAGGTCAGAATTAACGGAGACAGGGGACAGAGCCACAGAAGGTTGGGGCCCAAGGGTCATGGTACCAGGGACTTCTGCTGTCATAAAGTTTTAGGCAGACGATGCAGCTCACAGCCAACAAAGGTCACTTGTTCCCAGGATCCAAGGGACAGCCTGTTGCTGCCCAGCATGAGTAAATCTGTAAGACTCATTGACAAGAACTAAGAAAGAAAGGAAGCTAACTGCAATTCTCCCCCGGGGCAGCCAAGCACTGGACACATTCAGGCATTCATTCAAGAAACCAGGTGCTTGGTTTACACCTGGGGATACAACACTTCAAAAAAAAAGTTGGGAGGTCCGTTGGTTCTATTCTATACAGTGGACTAGAACCCTGTAGTAGACAGGATCTGACCTCCCAGAACCTGCTCCCCATTCTTTGGTTAATAGCACCTTCATCATCTTTGAGAACATCCGTGAGCTCTCAAACCTTTCTCATCAGAATCACCTAGAAGCCTTGTTAAGCACAGATTGAAGAGCCCCACCCTTCAGCATGTCTATCCTGTAGGTCTGGGTGGGGCCGGAGAATTTGCAAGATCCCAGGTGATGCTGGAGCTCCAGGCAAGGAGAGCACACGGTGGGGACCCCACCGTGGAACCCGCCTTACCCACTGCGCTCGATTGCTCTGTGGAGCACGGACTGAAGGGCAGCAGCAGAGGTAAGCACCCCCGCCACAAGGTCACTGCCAGATCCTGTCAGAGATGATGAAGGCCCAAAGGGAGGAAGTGTCTGAGCAACAGAGAGAGCAGGGAGGGTGTGAGCATCTGTGAGCGCGGCTGGATGTGAGCGCAGGAGCGAGAAAAGCGTCTAGGATGCTGCTGCATCTCCCGCTGAAGGAACTAAGAGGCCCAAGCCCAAGAGAGGGGCTATTTTCTAAAGAGAAAGATTTGGGCTCCATAGTGTGGTGAGAGGAAGGAGACAAGGAAACTGAAGAGTCGATGTAAGGTCCAAGGGGAGCAAGAGCTGGAAGGTTGCGAGGGCATGTGAGGGGGGGAGGCCCCACTCACTGGGCGGGGAAGGAGCAGCCCTTGGGCAGGGCCCAGGAGGGTCATTTGGCGGGTGGGAAGTTAGGAAGTTGGGGAAGTTTAGACTCGATGTTTTCTTTGTGAGATAGAAGTTTCTGAGAATAGACATTTGAGGAGAGATGCTACTAAGGGAAGGAGAGGAGCAAACTGAG
Organism: Mirza zaza; assembly: GCA_008750895.1. NCBI lineage: Eukaryota > Metazoa > Chordata > Mammalia > Primates > Cheirogaleidae > Mirza > Mirza zaza. The sequence continues at coordinate 3,823 of VSMD01072781.1, forward strand.
TAGGGACAAACTGACTAGGGACAAGTAACTGAGCTGAGAAGAACTGATGGACTCACGTGACATCCCAAAGTTGCATATCCCAATCTGCAAGGCTCATGTGAGCTTTGCGACAACCTTACAGCCTCCCAGTTGAATCTGGGCTCAAGATCGCACGGATCGATACGTGGTGGAGCCAGGTCCTGAATCGGGTCTGCGACTTTTCTCAATGGTTAAGTAGCTGCCTGCGTGAGGCGGAGGCTGTCTCATCACCCAAGGCCAGAGGACACGATTTTCTGGTAGGAAGGAGAAGGATTTGAACTCTCTTCTACCTACTCTCCCGTGGGTGCTCAGAGGCCCAGTGAAGAAGCCTTTCCATGAGTGTTTCCTGCCACCGTCTGTGTGCACCACTTTGTGCTCCAGTAGCGGTTAGCCATGGCCGCATGGTCACAGCTGTGACCACCCGCCACCTAGAAGCCTCCACTCCTGCCAAGGGGTGTTACAAAAGTCTCCAGATAGTATTAATCTCCACTGATATTTGAAGTTTAAGCACCAGGGCCCATGTGTAAACCGGCCCTCCTCTCACAGAGCAGGTTGCTATATTTCTCAAAAGGTGGAAATTATTGCTCTAGTCCATTTTGGGTTCGTATGGATCCCATTTTAAAGCTACTTCTCATAATGGCTTCATATCAAATGAACCCTCCCAGCCCCCAGACTGCCAGCAACTTTTGCCGGCCATAGCGGGACGACAGTATTGGAACGTATTTAGAATAGAATTGCACAGCCTTGGTACAGAAAAGCGTCACAAACAGGTGACCTGAGTAGCCAACACATTTAGAAACACTGGCCTGTTCTCCGAACCAACCAGATGCATCTGGTTTTGTGCCTATTGCAGAAAGAACTGGTGTCAGGAACAGATGCTTTAGTTTTGACAAAGTGAAAACCACCACACCCTGCCCACACACGCTGTCACACAGAGGCGTGCGACGTGTGCACCTCCACGCGTCCCCTAGAACGAACCCGAGAGCAGTTAGGAAATGTCAAGAAAATTAAAAGCAAGTTCAGTTAGTTTGCCACAACTAAGCATGATTTTCAGTATGTAAAAAGACGGCTTTGGAAGTAACTGATCTGGGGCATTTCTCCTTGCACCCTCACATACACAGCAATAAGACAGCACCGCCGGGCCTCCTTTGGAGTAGGGGCCATTTCGACGGCTCGTCCCAGACCCGGCACGCGCCTGATCCCTCGGGAGCTGCGGGCCTCGCCGGCTGCTTGTTCGCATTGTCACGGACAAACACCCGTCTCCAAGTTGGCTTCGTGCCCATCTCGTCGTGGAAGTGGCCACTGAGCAGCCTAACATGAGGAAAGGACAGTTCGTTTTTCTTAAAATTTTCAGAGTCACTTCCATTAACGCAGCTGCGACCGTTAGACTAGCAGATCCTTAGCTCTGAGGGAATCCCCGAGCTCAACGTCCACAGGACTCTCTTTAGCCTTAACAGTTTAAGGTTCCCGGCAGCTGAATACTGCGGGAGAAAATTGTATAAGCAAGGGTAGTGGTTGTGTTTTACGTTCAGGGTCTCAAGCCTCAGATGAGAACTCGACAGAGCCAGCAACTCTAGCGTTTTCTCGAGTACACGCCGCCCCCTTCCCCAGACGGCCAGTCCCGGCTCCCTTGCCCCGAACCTTCCACGCCTGCCCCTCTCCTCGCTCTCAGCTGGCAATTTCACCTCACACTGCATCCGGAAAATAGACGTTAAACACCGATCATTCATCTGGCCACCCGAGTCCACACCTCGCTTCACTGTCCTCCCTTCCCCCAGGGCCCCGCAGGCTCCTGTCGCTGCAGGCAGGCCCTCTGCCCGGCTCTGGCCTTCTTCCCTGTCGCCGCTGGCAGAGTTCACGCCTTCAGCCTTTCTCCACGCCTCCTGCATCATCCGCCCCCCTCGTTCACCCCCCGTCTATTCTCGACACACCGCTTTGTCTGCTCACCCCCAACCCCACTGAAACTGTCCCTGTCAAGGCGGCCTATGATCTCCTCGTCACCAAACCCGCTGGACACCTTTCTGGACCTTTCGGCAGTGCTCCAGATACAGATGCTTGCTCCCGTGGCCTTGCCCTCTCTTGCCTTGTCTTCCCTTGAGGTTTCCCTCGGCCCCACCACGTACTTTCCCTCTTACTGGCTTCTCCTCTGCTGGCTGAGCTCAGGGATTGACCCTGGTCTCACCTCTCCCCCACGTGGCATCCATTTACAGGCATTTCAAAATCAACTTTATGCTGGTGATTTTGAGTTGTGTGTCTTCAGCCTAGACCTCTCCTCTGCAGTCCAGACCTGTGAGTCTGCCTGTCCCATTGTTCTCACTCATATTTGAACAATATCAATAAGAGAATTCTTGATAGTTCCTCTCAAAACTGTACCCTTCCCCTCTCGCCCCTATCCAGGTTCTGTTTGGGTGGGTAATAACAATAGCTAACATTTAACAATGCTCACCATGTTCCAGTAAGCTAGCCAGCTGCTGCATAACCTCGGTGCTCACAGCATTCCCGTGGGGTAGATATTTCTATTGCTGGCTGAGCATTCCAAATCTCAAAATCTGAAATCTGGAATGCCCCCAAATCTGAAAATTTTTGAGTGCCGACATTACACTTCCTAAGGAAATGATCTTTGGAGGATTTCGAATTTCAGATTTTTAGATTTGGGATGTTCAAATGGTAAATATAATGCAAATATTCCAAAATCAAAAAAAAATATCCAAAATCTGAAACATTCCTGGTCCCAAGTATTTCAGACAGGGGATACTCAACCTGTGTCCCCATTTTATAGAGGAGAAAAACTTTTTCTCATGAAATTAAAAAAATAGAAAAGAAAAAGAGAAAACCAAGACACAGAGAGACTAGCTTTGCCAAGGTAAGTGGCCACTAAGAATTTCAGATGGGATGAGGACCCAGACAGTCTAGCCCAGGGCCAGCGTTCTTATCAATATATTATAGTGTCCTCTTCCCAGAAACCTTATCAATTCCTCTTTTTCTCACACCCCACACCTAATTTATCAGCAGGTCTGGTTAACTCTAGCTCTAAAATACGCCATGAGCCTGTCCACTTCTCTCCGTCCTCCCTGCCACCACTCTGGTCCCCTTGGCCCACCGCGCACCCTCCAGACTGCTTCACCCTCTGCCACATTTCCCGCCTTCGATCCACTCCCCACAGACGAGCAATGCGTGTTAAAATGGGAACAACGGTATACCGCTCTCCAGGGCAAAAGCCATCAGAGGCATACCCTGAAGCCGAACGTCCTCGCCATGGCCTGCGGGCCCTGCGTCTCCCTCACTCAGGGACGTGGCCCTAGTCCCTTTGTCCAGAGTGCCCACCTTAAGTCCCCCTGCAGAAAGGGCTCTCTCCTCTTGAAGCAGGGCCCTGGAGGGCTTTGTCTTACCCGCCTACAACTCTTTTATTTACTTTCCATTTTCTTGATTTTTAAAAAATCTGTGCTCCCTACAAGAAGCTCCATGAAGTCTGAACCAAGTCTGTCTGTTCTTCACGATGTTGCCAGCGAGGCCACTCAGTGAATGCTAGCACACCGACTCCATGTGAGTTGTATTTAACTCAGGCTAGTGTTGACCCCGGGGCCTCATGAAGCAAAACTCTGAAGTTGGTTCGTGGAAATCTTACTTCTTGATGTTCTTATTGTTATAATTAATATTGACAATTTAATTCTAAAAACATGGATTGCATTGCATACAACTCATGCAAAGAAAACAATAAAAAATAACACATTAGATTGTTTTGTTTTAATGAAACTCCGTGGGCCCTGGGGAAAATTTTTTTCTATTGTGGCAGTCAGTGTGTTAATTAATTAATATGCTGACTAAAGTTCCTTTAAGTCTCTTAAGTGGGACCAGAATCCCAAAATTTGAGGTTCAATTGTTTCTAAAGGGAAACTCTGATTTTTGTGACTCACAAAAGATTTAGAAGTATTCACTCTGGAAAGGCCTAAAAGTAAGGGGTGGGGTGGCTGGGGGCAATTTCCTTGGACAAACAGAAATGGTAAATTGCCAAGAGAAGCTTAGTTTGGCAGAAATAACAGAATTTTGTGGTCACTCCACCTATCAACTAATGGGCCATACTAAATCTCTTTGACTCATGAAATGAATAAGAAATTTAATTTAATAAAATATTTAAAATCCTGGTCAAAAGAATCAAGATCAAAAATTCTCTGTAATATAGGAACAATACGGAGAATTAAATCACATACTACAAAGAAAATGTAAATGTATCACCTAAATTGTCAGACTTTCTCAAGAAAAGAATTAAATTCATGTTGTCCTTGATGTTTTAGGGAGTCTAACAGAGAACAAGAGCATTTGCTGCAACTTATCAAGGCCTCCAGCTTATACTTGCTCTTGACACAAGGACAGCGCTGTGGAAAGCCCGGGTCCTGCAGTGAGTTTGTCCAGTGTCATCCCGGGGCCAGCACATTCATCAGCCACAGCATAACGACACAGTTTGATACTTTCTGCTACAGAACTAACCGTATCTTGGCCCGATGCCACCTTACTTATTTGCTCCATTCCAGCCTTTCGGTGATGAAGTTGTGCTTCACGCTGCCTACCTCCAACACTCCGTATGTTCATTCATTCACTCATCCATTAATTCAACAAGTGCATCTCGAGAGCCCACAGTATGCCAGGTCCTGTTCCAGGCGCTGGGCTAGAGCAAGGGGCAGAGACAAAACCGACAAGGCCCAGCTCTTGCAGAGCCTTCAATGTACGGGGGCCAGGAGTGATGTCCGTTCACAGCCTAAGAAACTAGGAGGTACGTGAAGGAAACCACACAGGGTACTGAGGCAACAGAGTGGGTGGGGCCACGTGTGGGCAAGAAGGGGGAGCTGAGAGTAGGTGAGCAGAAACTCTGGAGGGACAGAGGTCTCTCTGAAAAGCTGGGGCTCCGTCCGAGGAAGAGCAACGCCGGGCACGGAAGAGCAGGAATGGCCAGTGGCCCAAGGTCGGTGTGGCCGAGCAGAGCGGTGCTGTGCGGAGGGCAGCGGAGGGAAGGGCAGACCTTGGGGTCCCCAGGGGCTGCTGCGTCCCCTTGCCCATCCACATGCTCCCCTGGCCCGTGGGTGCATGGCGGGCGGCCCTCCAGGCACTCCCTTCTTCTTTGGCTTCTGTCTGAGTTAAGCCATGGCCCCTGCCTACCCAACTGTGCAGAGAGCAGAGGAGAGAAAAAGAATGAGTGTCACTACAGACAGGCTGCGGCTCTCCGTGGAAGGTCAAAAGGCCCATGGGGCCCTTCCCACACAATTCTCTCTCTGTGCTCCTGTAATTGTTCCCTCTGCTTTCCTCTTCAGATCTGGGGCATTAATGGCTCTGCCCTCGTAATGCCCCTGAGAGAGCCACGCCACCCTTCCTAGCCTTTTGAAAACACTGCCCATGTCCTCCTAGAAATTCTCATCAAACACCCAGCCTGAAAGTGCTATTCCCGCCAGGACCTTGGCTGATAGATTTTATTCTAAACATACTTGGCCAGCCACTCTCACTTTCAGCAGCTACCTGTTGCTGCCTCCTTAGTCGTGGTGAGCCCCTTGCTGGAGGTCGGCTCCTGTGAGTGGCATGCAACTCCATGTAACATCGCCTTTGGAATTCTTAGAAGTTTCTGGGTCGATTAAATGTCATCCAACTCCTATGGTTCCCTTTCTTTGCACAAAGCTTCCCTGAGATCAGAGCTCTCTTTAGGGTGATGCAAGTCATACCAATAAAATGATTCAGGATAGAATTTTGAAACTGAAAGAGGATGAGGTATAAAAATACCACTGGATTTATAGTTCAAGTTTAACTGTGTGAAATCAGTTATCTCCTCCTTAAGATAGTAATGATAATAATGCGTGCTGACGAACTTACACATCAACACTGTAATCACACCGAATGGACTAACTGGGCCACAGCAAGTAACTCCACTTCATTCTGAGAAAGAACCAGGTAGTGCGAGCAGATCACACCAGCGTTCACTTCTCTGCTGCGCTGACTCTGAGACACAGAACATAAACAAAATCCAGGAGGATTCTTGTTTTGGTCATTCCTTAAAATTGCAAGGCCCCCACAAATGTTAAAACACCTAGATTATATCATTCAACTTGGACCGTCATAACAAAATACCACAAACTGGGTGTCTTGAACAACAGGAGTTTCTTTCTCACGGCTCTGGAGGCTGGACAGTCTGAGGTCAGGGTGTCGGCCTGGGCTGGCTCCTGGTGAGCTTGCTCTTCTTGGCTTGAAGACAGCAGGCTCCTTGCCGTGTCTCCCACGGTGAGAGAGTGAGCTGCGGTCTCTTCGTCCTTCTCTAAGAGCACCAGCCCTGCTGCATTAGGGGCCCACCTTTACCTCCCTTAACCTTAGCATCTGGCAGGCCCTATCTCCAAATGCAGTCACACTGGGGAGTTAGGGCCTCAGGGATGATGCAAATATGCAGTCTGTAACAGTTACCTAGACCAATCTACACCATAGTCTTCGCCCCAACACTATCTATTTTTCTCAGGAATAGGAACACAGATGGTTTGGAATTCCATTAGAGTCAAAGTACTTTTTGTTTGCAATATATAAAGATGAATGCTATAGATTATAATAAAAAATATTGCATTAGGTTTAGTAATCATTTATATGAATAAAGTACTTACTTAGAACATATGCATATGTGCAAAACTAAATCAAAGAGCCAGTATCCACTTTATCCAACTACCCTGTGTCTGAAAAATCTAAATTTCTGGGATTGCCATAGCTTTGCTAAAATGTTAACCAAAAATCTTGACCAGTAGGAGAAATATTGTTGCCTTGTTTTTCTTTCATACACATTCATGCTTTAGTAAGGAATTAAAATTTTTTAACAGTTAAAAAAAGGCAATAAACTTGAGAACTTACTTGCACAATAGAATACTTCCCAGCAGTTTTAAAATTAACCAGATCTAAATGATTCAACATGAATAAATCTTTAAAGCAGACATATCCTACATAAGAAAAATTATTTAAAAAATTAAGCAAAGGTCAATGCCTTCTGATATTACAATTTCTTTAAAAATGAACTTATTTCTGCCTTTCTGAATAAGAATGAAATCAAACAAAACAAATAAGCCCCTGACTGCCTCATCTGTCTGTGGCCGCATACCCTCATTTAGACTAATCTTTTACATTTTTTTTTATTCCTTTCAGAAAATATAAAGACAGTTACATTCAACATTTAGAATGTTCATCACTAATAACTCCCAACAGCATGAAAAGAGAATCATGCAACTTTCACAATATAAAGTTTAGGGATATTTATGTATAAGGCTTTGTACCGTGTTTCCCCAAAAATAAGACCTATCCATAAAATAAGCCCTAGCAGGATTTCTAAACATTTGCACAATAGAAGCCCCACCCCGAAAATAAGACCTAGTGACGGGCGTGGCTACGCAGCGTGTCTGCACAACCCATGCATTTCGTTGGGGAGTGGTAAAGAAGATGAGCAGCTCTTTTCATCTGCCCCATTGTGACAGCTATCCCAGAGGTGACAGGAAAGGTGCGGGCAGCCCCACCAACAAGGTTGGCTCCCCCTGTCAGGTCCGCCATCCTGTGCGTGCTGCAAGCTGAGACTTTGAGGGGGAAGTAACACATCCCCTGAAAATAAGCCCTAGGGTGTCTTCTTGAAGAAAAATAAATATAAGACCCTGTCTTATTTTCGGGGAAACACAGTAGTTCAGTATCAATTAGCATTTATTTTATACTGACTGTGTGCCAGTTATTATAGTAGGCGCTTTTGTCTTCAATTTATATTTCCCTTTTACAACAACTCATCAGATATGGGCACATTTTGCAACTCAGAAGGTTGAGGCACACACAAAAAGAATCTATTTAGGAGACCCACAGTTATCGAGGCATCACACAGATCTTCAAATTGAAAGAGCCTTATTTTCATCATTGCCCTAAAAGATTGGGTTAAGACAATAAAGGAACCCAGGTCCTTGGGAAAACCTAATGAAACAGCCTTTCTCTTCTGCCCAACTTTCCGACTTCCCCTGCTGGGGAACCACTGCCCACAGGGTGGAGGAGCAAATTAAGTCAGAGCCTCAGGGTGACACACAACATCTAAGCCACAGACATTCAACAATTAGCCTTCTGTACCCTGCAACACTAACTTGTCCAAGATCAGGTATTTTATAGGAACCCTATAATCATCAGTTAGGCAGAAAAATAAAACTAATGTTGAATGTTTGCTGGGGAATAAGATCACCATTGAAAAGTCACTGATGTGAAGAATATCCCACTACATTATGGGAAGGAAGGGGGTGGGCATTCCTGAAACCTAGCAAACCAAAATCTTAAATCACTCCCTAGTTTAACACTCAGTATTTGCCTCATCAAAGGTCCTTGCCATCATAAAAATTTGTTTCTTAAAACTCAAATCCCATCTTGCAAGACAGAAGATCAAAGAGCTTTCTGGAGTGGTTGAGATTGGAAAATTCTTTCTTCCATTTTTTTGTATCAAAAACAGATGCAGCAAGAAAAGCCGCATCTCAGTGCCTTTGGGACTTTATGAAGGTAGACAAGCCCAGTTGAGGGGAGGTAAGGCAGACGTCTCCTCTGTCAGGGAGAATAACCTCCCTGCCCAGGTAGGTGGAGCCCAACTGTGGCAGAGCATGCTATGCGGAGAGCGTTTCTCTGAAGGAGGGAAAACTAATTCACCCTGTCACTTTTCTTCTTTGAGGAAGGCTGGCAATTTGAGAACCTGTGTCTAGATCCATTTTCTATGTGAAAAGGAAGACTTTTGCAATAAAAGGGGCATTTTGTCATGTTTTAACAAGATGTCCATTTTATTTTTAGAAATACGCAAAAGATAAGCGAAGACGGGAGACCTTCCACAGGTCCTCTTCTGTTCAGTGAAGCCAAAAAATAAGACTTAAAATTATATCAGTACACATTGGTTTCCTGTAGTTAAAATACACATGGTTCTTCTTGGGGTTTTTGAAAAGCAACACTGAGCAGTCCTACTATGAATATTATTTAGTATAAGACTTGGGTGTAAATGGAATATTACTCAATCCTAAGAAATGACAGTTAGCTAGCACCATTTATGCTATCCTGGATTAAGCTTAAGCCCGTTATCCAAAGTGAGGCGACACAAGACATGGAAAATGGGCTCCACATCTACTCGTCATCAAATTGGTACTGACTGATTTAAACTTTGGTTTTCAAATGGTGGCAATGCTTACCAGAGATTCGGTGTGTGTGGGGGGACCCAACCTTAGGGATGGGATGAGCATTATGGAGGGGGAGGGCATACCTCTAACCCTTCTTAGGGAGAGGCAAAGATATACAATGTAACCAAAATGCTAAAAAAAAAATAATAATAATCAAAAAACTTTTTAACAGGTGGTGGGCAGGCAGGTGTGGGGAGCAGGAAAGGGGTGTATGCTTCCATAACGTGTGTGATGCACACCACCAGGGGATTGGTCATATCGGGGGGAGGGAGGGGGCAGGGGCAATATTTGTAACCCTAACAATATTTGTACTTCCATAATATGATGAAATAAAAGGAAAAAAAAAAAAGACTCGGGTGTAGGGAGCTTTAGATTTTTCCAAAAAATCCTACACTATTTGGAGAAGCATTTATGGGATTGCTGCATCAATAGCTTGTTTTAATTCATTCTTTCAATTTTAAAAGACACAGGAATATATCAGAAATGGCCAAATCATGAATATTATTTACTTTATTCTAAATTTAACTTGACCTAGGGAGACTTTGCTAATTACTGGTATCGTAGCGGAGCAGAAATCTGTTCATGTCTCATTTGAGCGGAGGATTAGATAAAACATTAGTTCCATGGAGCTGATCACTCGGGAGGTTTCCTCATTTGCCTTGATGCAGTAAACGTTGGCACATTAGGCCTCCTGGAATATCCTGAAGCTGGCCTAATAACACATCTGCTGTATTTATTTTTGAATGTAAATGGCACACAGAAGTATGCTTTGAAAATTAATTTCAGTTGAAAAACAATAAACATTAATAAATACAGATTTTGTTTCTGTTAACAATTACTTCATGAAATTGTTAGATGTGGTGGAAAGAACTGGTTTGCAAATACAGTGTGCAGCAATTAAATCCATTTCAAACCAAGCTACTCCAAACGATGGATTCTTCTCAGATGTGGTGACGGATGTTCATACAGACTCGCATGAGTTTTACGACTTTGCGTGCACAGAAAAAGCAAAGGCACCTGTTAGGCCAAGGTGGTCGTTGTCATGAAAACAAAGGAAATTAATTTTTAACAATTGGATTTAGCCAAAAAAACAGTTACACAATTCTTTTATGAAAATGCATTCTTAGTTGATGTGGATTCCAAAAACAAGAAAGATGACACTTTCCTGCTTCCTACTTTCTAAATATCTTTTTAAAAATCTAAAAAAGGCAAAAGGTGCTTTCTCTGCACATCCACAAGTCTAAAATGATCCAGCAGCAATTATGGCACTCTGGCTGGCAGTACGAATTAGGAATGGTCTGCTCACCCCAACGGCTGGAGTGGACAGATTGAAACATTCAGCTGGTTCTTGGAACCATGGGCCATCTGTTTACATCATTTGGTAAAATCATCATCCTGAAAGTTGCTTGGGTGCACTTAGCATGGTCTGCAAACGATTACCGCTGGAATGCTTGGTTCTGTCCAGTCCTCGAGGACAAGGACAACCATGCTGGTATGAGCGTCCTGAGGTCTCTGTTCATTTCTACCCAGCTATAGACCTTGGACCTTTCATCCTGGGTTTTTTGTATTCCGTTCACATGTGAAATGGGGAAACTATCCCCTTTTTCCCCTGAAAGGTGCCCATCATGCCTCTTTCAAACTTTTACTCTCTCAAAAGGTGATTGTACAGTGGAGATGGTAATACACACCGAAACAGGGCAGTTTTATGTAGGCACGACCAATGGTGCTTCTCCCCTCACACCAACCAAGCCAAACAACCTCATGATAATAAAATATGGAATTTTCAAAAACAGAAGACTGATCTAGAGAAAGCGAGATAACTATATTTAGTTATATAGCTAAAGATTCCTGGATTACAAGCCACTGGGAGACCGGGGCAGGTGTCATGCATCTTTGTGTTCTGAGCAATGGCTTACAAATAATAGACAGTCATGTATATCCATTGATAGAAAAGTGGCTAACAAAGTTTTTAAGACAAGGTTAAAAGCATTTGCATTCATTGACATGATATAAGATTTGCGAGCCTACAAAGTTTTAAAGGACTCAGGTAACACCAGCTAAAGAATTGACCAGTTCGACCCTGCACTCAGCAAGTAGAACGTGCATGCGGACATGCGGTGTTGCACTCAGCAAGTAGAACGTGCATGCGGTGTTGCAGGCATGCGGTTGAGCTGTGCTAAGCGGATGCCCTCTGGGAATAACCAGCAGGACCCACTGACAAAGGAGGCTAGCCGGAGCTTCTCTGTTTTGCTTGAATTTGCAACATTTATATGCATTTTATATGCATTTCAGATACACTGAAGTATAAAACGGTGTGGTGAGTTTTCTGCTTTTCTCTATCCATTTCCAAGAAAAATGAAATATATTATTGGGAGGTGGGAGGAGGTCACATTGTAAAAACAGTTAGGAGTTAAGCAGGAAAACCAGAAAAGCCACATGCTGCCTTCTCTAATTTCTTTCATGTCACATGCCTAAAGAATTTAGAAAAAAATTAAGGTTCGCCCTTGCATCATTGTTTAGAGTTCTTCAGCAATCTTGTCTCGGTTCCAGATCATATTGCTGGGTCAAACCCAAGATCGGAATGCCCAATGTGGTGTCAGTTTTTATTTCAGAAATTGGTTTGTTAATGACATCCTAATGTCTATCATCATATAGCAGGAACTATATTAATATTTTTTCTCCCAGGCACTGTTACACAGATGTCAGCTCTAATCCCTATAGAAGGCTGCTACAAGTCAATCTTCATGGAAATATATTAGCGATGCCTATGAAGTTTCTAGAAATATAAGAGGTGTGAAAATTATAATTGGAAAAAAGGAACCTTTAAAAAAACTAAGCTTATCTTGGAATATGTAAAGTTATTCAGTTGGATGACAATAACTAGCCTGCAAATTTTTCAAAACTATTTTACTTTAATGTAAACTAATAATATATATATATTAAAATCTTTCAAATTATCTAAATATATCAACTGTTTTATACAAATCAACCACGGGAAAGCTCTCTGCTTTGGCTGAAAGTGATGATGCCCGACACTAATATTTCACAATTATAAATTAAATGAATGCAAAATCCATTTGTAAAATGTTACTGATGTTTCTCTTTCAACATAACCTTTATGCTGTGTTCAGAGAGCAGGAATGCAGATGTTCCCCAACCTGCAGGGCTGGGGCGAGCCTGCCTTTTAAGAGCACGATTGTAAACCGATGAAAGGTGTATAAACAGATGACAGGGGCAATTACAATGTGGAATTGATTAGGCTCTCAATTACTAATGGCACATCGCCCGCATTATTATTTTATGCTGCTCTTTGATGACAAAAAAAAAACATGAATAGCTCATCACGACTACAATATGTTTGTATTTTGAATTTCTCTCACTAAGGGAACATCTGCAACTGCAGTCGGGGCTATAGAAAGAGAGCGAGCTGGCATGAATTCTTACAGAAAGATGAATTATAAAGATTCCGCCCTAACAGGTATCATCACTGTTTAATTCTTCTAAATGCCAGTGATGAGCAAGCGAGGGCCTTGGGCAAAGGGGCAGTACTGTCGCAGGGTCAGAGCAGAGGAGCCAGAGGAACATCCCAGGAGAGCCTGGTGGGGACTTACATTAAGTTGGGAATGGAAGCGTTAACTGGAGCAGAATTTGTAAATCCGTAAGTCAATGGTCACTAATTATGAAGGAATAGTTAACTGCATCTGCCTCAATATTATGTGTCTATGTAGCACCTGTAGCTTATGAAATTTCTTCTCCCTGTTCATTTTCTGCCTTCTTATCTTGTCTTATAGATACTAAAGAATTTTGGGGGCAAAATAATAATAGCTGGGCTTTTAGTAACACATATTCCATGACCAGCTAAATTCAATTAAGTAGTCTCAGAACCCCCAGCCTGGCCTTCAAACGGAACTCTCAGGGTCTACTCCAAGTGAGCCAACCTCCCCACTGGGCCTCCCAACCTGACAGTGCCCTCAGTCTCCTTGCCTTTCCCAGACCCTGTGCCTTGGCCTGACTGGACTCTCAAGCCTCCTACTGGAAGGCATTCCATCCTGAGGTCACAAGAAAAGGTTGTCATTTTGAAAGTTGGCCACTCACCTTAAAAATCTCTTCCCTGCAAATTTTTCATTTTTTTTAGAGGCAACAAAACAGCTTGTCTGTGACCCATACCAGAGCCGTTAAAACAGAAGAATTAATTCTAGACTTGGCCCCAAGTGCTGGCAGATGTTTCTGAGAATGGAGTTGGGGTACGTTTAAGAACACTGAGAACTCACGCTTGCAACGTGCAGATGTGGCGAAACTGGAGTGAGTTCAGAGAAGTGACAAAGATGATTAAAGGGCTAAAGAATGGTTTCTGAGAGAAGGCTAAAGGGATTCTCTTTGCCTTTATCCCAAGAAATGAGAAAATAATGATTATTAACTTCAAAGCCAGTTTGCTCTTCATGTCTGCAATAAACCCAATGAATGGAAATGGGCTTGAATTAAAAGCAGGAGAGAGTTTGGTGAGGGAAAAGGAAGAATTGCTTGTCCTTCAGAGGGAGAAATATGGCAATCTGAGGTCACGGAGTCCATGTTTGTATACAGGTTTTAACAAAGGGATAGATCACACAGGTTTTTAAATCTAAATTCAACTGCTTTCTTTAAAAAGTATTTTCTCTTGGTAGCCTAGACTTTGAAGAGCAAAAACTAGAAATATGCAAAAATTGCATTTCCCCACCCCATTCCTATTCTCCAATCCCCCACAGCCGGATCTTATGAACATACCATAAAAGGAAAGTCATGGCTAGATCTCAGTTATCAGTGGTCAGTATTTTTCTTGATTTTTACAATTTTCAGCACTTTGCAGAGACATGTGGGGGAAAGGAAATGGAGGATTATAGCTAGTTGGGGATGCTTAAAGTAAAGAGAAATCGGTGCAGATCTGGAAGAGAGTGTATGTCATTGATCTTGTCCACAAGCTAATTGAGAACATTCCCAGGCTTCACAGGGCAATACTATTTCTAGACTCTCAAGATTTAAGAAGCACTCAATAGTTCGACATAAGGCAATGTGCTTGCTGGATATGGAGTCTGCTTAAACAATAATTCAATCTGTCTTCTGAGCCAGAGCCCCCAAGTGCAGAAAAACTAAGGTGACTTTGCTTCTGTTTAGAGGCACCTCCACACCTACTATAAAAAATAATAATAGTAATAATAAGGAGAAAAAGTTTAGGGTTTTATGCACAAAACCTAGAGCCAACTGACTCCTTTGTGTGTTTACCCAGCCCAGATATTTTCTTTCACAATACTCCATTTTTAGAAACCAGTCCTTCCCAGTGGCCCAAATGAGATTCCAACTGCAATGTAAAAAGAGCAAAAGCCTCTGTTGGTGACCTTCATACTGGATAAAGACTCAGCCAAAACTTGTCACCATATGGAGTTTCCATTTCCCTAGGAGAAACCACAGGGGTATGTGTATGGGTGACATGAATGGAGGTGCTCGGTTGTAAAATGTTATTCACATGCAAGACATCATTGTTATTGTTTTCTGTAATTATTCTACCTAATAACAAAAAGAAAATAACTGATTTTGACACCCAAGTTTTGCTGTAAATAGGCAGAATGTTGTCATGAATATGCAAAATATTATGATCATTGCCATACCTAACTAATTGCATTTGAAACATGCTGGCCATAAAATAATTAATTAGCAGTGCAGAAAGGCATCATGATACTAGCTATAAATACTAAACATAACTAATTATTTCCATCATAAAATGGTCCTGCCAAGTAATTTATAACAAAACCCTGCATAGAAGGCAAAGCCCAGAGTTCTCCTTCAGCTTGGTGGGCAAGGGCTGTCACCCAAGGCTTTCTATTTTGTGATATTGTTGGGATGAGTGGATACCAATTTGAACATAAACTAAAATGAAACTAATCTAGGATTTTCAATGTTCTTTGAGCTGTTGGGTGATTGTTGTGGAAAATTCAGGCAGATCCTTTTGTTGTTGACATCAAAAGTGGTAGGTCACTCTGGACCTGCGGAGTACATTCTGAGCTCAAGCAAAAATTGATTTCCTTTTTTAAAAAGCAGCTGGCATTACAATGAATAGCCTTCTTTCGATTTTTCTTCTCCAGTGAAGCATTCAGTGAATGCAGCAGGCATAATAGGCTGAAGTAAACAGTGTCAGGTTCTGTTATATCAGGAGCTCTTTTAAACCAAGCAGACAAGCTATCATCAGTGCCTGAAACCCTGCAAATCATGGCAGAGTCGGAAAATGAGTTTGTTTCCTGACCAGTGTGTTGATGACATTTTGAAGAATGGAAGGAGGCGCTTTGCTAATCACGCTGGCTGCTGCATGCTCCATTATGATGCCATCTCGTTAATGAGCAAAAATAATGTGCCTGGATGAGGCCGTAATAGAATTAGAGCCTCCGAGAGCTGGACTCAGGACTGTCATGAACATTCTCTGGTTTTGCATGAAACATGTGAGAGAACCTTGGGATTCATCTCTTAGAATCATTTATCATAATCCTCTGGCCTCATTTTTTTTTTCTGGTGGTTTGGAAATGGGAAATTGGCCTACATCATAACAAAGTATCTTGCCTTAGTTTTTAGTCCTTAGGGTGAAAGACCTCATGACCAACTCAAAGACAGCAAGTCTGGCTCGTGGCTTTTTTATTTCTGCTTTTGTTCCCCTCCCATTCCCCAGCTCCGTCTCCCAAATGACTGTGAGAGAAATGATTGTAAACAAGGAATTGGGTGAGGGAAATATTAAAATACATTCATTTGTGTCATAATAGAGTCAGGCTTACAAGGGTTCAACTGCATACTAAAGAGCCTAAGGAGATCAGCATTAATTTTGTTCTAAAAAATATTTCCCTTTTGATATCTAGCACTCGCACCTACATAGCTATGATAGCGACACTAAGGCCCATCTAAGTCTCCTTCATACAATCGCAGGGACAGGGGGAGTCTTAAGTGCCTTCATAGAGCCCCTGGAATGGAAGGCAAGTGCCATTCACATCCAGCGATGATGCTTCCTCCTGAGAGTCTCTCCAAAGCAGATTCTCCCGCCCACAGCTCTCAGGATGAGAGGCAGCAACTGGCGCGAGAGGGACTCCCAAGTCACCCATGGGTAAGTGCCCAAGGGTGAACCAGGGAAAATAAATACTTGTCACATGGTACTGAGGACCCTTCCTCCTCATCCCTCACTAGGATAAAAAAGCTTCCTCGCCAGGAGTGTTTCTAAGCAATCGCACCTCTAAATAGAATGTAATTATGGAGGAAATTAACTTCACAGCTAAAGATTGTGTTGTCATGATAATTTAGAAGAGTGGGAAGGATGTTTTCTGAGCAATCCCTAATCTTTTTTTCTTCTCTCTTTTTGGTTATCACTTAATGGTATTCATTAAAACCGATAACAGAAATTGCTTCTCTTTAAATTTCCTACTGAGTCTCGATTTAGTTGAGTTAGACTTTTCTTGAAACAATACATTAGTGTCATGCCCAATTGACTTCTGTTGTAAAAAAAATAAATCTCCCATGTGACTCCGTTGCCTGCATCTGGAAATGGTTAAAAATATGCACCGTCAGGCCACAGTTTAAAGAACTGGGTTCCCCTGGACTCCAATCTCAGCGCACCGTCTCTGTTCTGTCCTTTCTGCAGATGGACTTACCACGAGAGTCCTTCCCTCAGTGCGGAGCTGTACTTACCTTTGGAGGTGATACGGGCTTAGAGCACAGTACAGGTTTGCCTTCTGTCATTAGCCCACAGGTCACTGCTCTTTTATGCACACGCTCCCCCTCTGTCCCTGCAGGGCGGCACAGCAGTTTCCCAGTGAGGACCCTGAGACATCCAAACTAAAGATGCAAGAGGTGTTAACAAAAATCATAGCAAACATTGGTTTCATTCAAAACTGCATTTCATCTTCAAGCAATTAATAGAGAAAACAAATCTCCCTCCTCTTCTCTTAGGATCCTAAGCATAATTTTTAGGTTCATTAACCTAACCAGATGTGTGACACGGTACTCACCATTTACTCAAGCCGGGAGGTTGTATTCAAAACAAAAGGGGCATAAACTGTGAAAAGATGACAGTAAATGCTATTGTTGGTCTTGAACACATCCTTACCAATGCATCTAAATTATATGAGATTGGATCACTGGGTCTCACTCTGTGATGTTCAAGGCTATAATACAACAGAGAATTCCAGCCACAAATAAAGTGTCAAGGTACCTTGTAGAGAATGTGTCTGAGACCCTACTACGTGCCAAGCATTCCAAGGGCTTGATATCCACATTACCTCATTTAATCTTCATACCTTTTAAGGGTATTATTACTAGAATTTCTCTTGATATAATCCCTATTTTATAGATGAAATTAAGGCTTGGAGTGGTTAAAGTCACCCAGCTAGTGAGGAGGAGGATCTTGATCTAGGTGCTGAACTTTTGGTCTCTGGGAGCCAACATATTTGAAGAAGTCTTGTTCCCATTTGATTTCATCACTGGCATTTGTTTGGGAAAAGACACTCTCATGACTTTGCTGCTGCTTAAGAATTTCAACAGATATCATTATAACAAGCTCTACCTCAGAGATATGAATGAACAAGAAAAAAAAAAATTACTTTATCCTCTCTAAGAGCAAAAGAAAGCAGGAAAGGAACCAACATTTACTGAGTCCCTGTCATATACATGCACTCAGACAACAACCCTTCAAGGGTAGTGTTTTTATCTGCCTTTTACAGAGGAGGAAATGAATGCTCAGAGAGGGTAATGACTTGTTAATTTCATACACTCAGTGATAGTGAAGCCAGACTCAAACTGAGACCTGGT
The DNA here is from genome assembly GCA_008750895.1 of Mirza zaza. Classification (NCBI taxonomy): domain Eukaryota; kingdom Metazoa; phylum Chordata; class Mammalia; order Primates; family Cheirogaleidae; genus Mirza; species Mirza zaza. The sequence continues at coordinate 21,834 of VSMD01072781.1, forward strand.
TTGTCCCAAATCTCCTACAGAAACCTGGGTTAGGATGAAAACTTCAAATCTAGGGAGTTTGAGTATGTGATGTCCTACATTGTCCTACAGGCTTAACACTGTTGAATTTAGAGATGTCACTATTTAAGTCTTCAAATCTAAAGTCTTCCAAAGAAAAAAGAAGGAAGTAACCTTAAAAATCATTATTTTCAATTTCTCATGGGAGAAAGCAGAATAAATATGTTGATTTTCCCCATGGTTGTTTGAGATTTCATGTAAACCATGACATAGCTCTGCTGGATTATAAGTAACTTAAAGTGAAAATAACCAAACCAACCAGGAAATATAGTGATAAGACTTGCCAATGAACTATGGCTTAACACTTTTTGTTGTGTAATTTCCTACTATTCAAGGTCAGTGTGCCCTCTAAAATCTCCCTGCCTTTTCAGTGAGTTAAGCAAATCTGCAAGGCTGGTAGCTCCTCATTGTAGCATTTTCTTTTTCCCTTTGTTTTTAGAACATTTCCCTAGAAGAAAGTCAGTGTCAGATGCAAAAATGATATAATGTGCAGCTTTGCAGAAACAAAAGGTGTGCTGTGGAATACATATTAAGCAAACACCACAGTAAGCCAATGAACATTGCATGAGTACATGAGATGAATAAATAGCGAATAGCATTTTGCATTTATAAGTTCCTTTTTATTGAAGCAGTAAACAGTCACATGACCTTGAATACAGCCCTTAGGATTGTAGTAGAGCCAGATTTGACAGCAGTCCAAAATTACTGCAGTTCTACAGAGACAAAAAAAGTGCTAAAATTGATCAATGTCCCAGGTAGAGTTGATGAAAGTTTTACATAAAGAGAAATAACTATTTCAATCTGAATATCATATGTAAAAGCTCAAGCCAACTGTCCGAACTAGTCATATTATCAAAATGAAGCATCAACTTAGTCATGAATTATATGCCTTCTTTTTGTAACTGGTCACAAGAGGTAACACCAAATAGTGCTCTCCACATAAAGCTGATGGTCACTAAGAAAACTATAAAATGCTACCAAACCCCCAAAGCTAGAATGCCTAGCAGTAAGGAACAATGATTTTGACATGTGCATTTGTTGTGCTGTTGCTAGCAAATGTTTTCCAAAGCTGTAGCTGTGGGAGTTGGGGGGCGGGGAGTCAAACTGTAGCTGCCTTCGGTTTGGAAAAAGCACAACATTTTAAATACAATATGCTGTTGTGTTTACCAGGGTACTTGTCACAGCGCCAACATGGCTGGAAGTTTAATTCCTGAACTAATGTGACATAAAAGTCTTCTAGCATTAGCAATTTTCAATCTTGTTCAAATAAATTGTATTAGCATATTTGCCCTCTTACATGGCAGAAAAACTGTTACTGTGGCTGTACATTCTGTCTTGGATTAGCAAAACTGAGTGGTTGATGTCTTCTCACTTTAAGAATAAACTCCCAAGGATTAACACCAAGAAGATGATAAACTAAGAGGCTTCAGTGCTTTTTTTCCTCACAGAAAAGAGGAAAAACAACCACATGCCAATGAAAATAGCTAAGAGAGAACTTCAGAATATGGCAAAAGAGTAACAGAAGCCAAGGATGGATGCCTAGAAAAGGATGGGAAACACCTTGCCTGTGTCACCTGTTCCCCAAGCAAAATCTGGTTGGCGACCTGGGGGATCTCCCCAAGGGGAAAAGGTGAGGGAGAGGACAGCTGTCCTTAGCTCTGCAGACACCTGCAGCAGTCTCACCAGCACTGAGCTCAGCCCAGTGAGCTTACTCACAACCAAGTGGGATTTATCCCTGGGACACAGTTACTTTAACATAACTCAATCAATCAATGTGATACACCACATTAACAGATTGAAATATAGAAACCATATGATCACCTCAATAGATGTGGAGAAGCATTTGACAGAGTTCACTATCTTTTCTTGATTAAAAACTCTCAACAGTTTAGTTATAGAAGGAAATTTCTTCAACATATTAAAGGCCATTGCTGAAAAGCTCACAGGTTAACAGCATAATCAATGGGAAAAACAGTTTTTCTTCTAAGGCCTGGTACAAGGTAAGGATACTCACTCTCACCACTTCTGTCCAGCATAATACTAGAAGTACTAACAAGAACAACTAGACAAGAAAAAGGGAAAAAGGCTTTCAAATCAAAATGGAAGAAGTAAAATTACCCTTATTTACAGATGACATGATTCTATATGTAGAAAACTCTAAATACCACACACACACACACACACACACACACACACACACAAACCTGTTAGAACTAATAAATGAATTCAGTAAAGTTGTACAATACAAAATCAACATGTACAAGTCAATTGTATTTCTTTACAACAATAACACTATCTGAAAAAAATAAATAAATAAAACAATTCCATTTAAAATATCAACCAAAAGAATAAAATACCTTGAAATAAATTTAACCAAGGAGGGGAAAAGTTTACACATTTAAACTATAACACATTAATAAAAGAAATTGAAGAAAACACAAATAAATGTGAAGATATTCCATGTTAGATTAGAAGAATTAATATTGTTAAAATGTCCATACTACCCAAATCAATCTGTAGATTCAATGCAGTCCATGTCAAAATTTCAATGGCATTGTTCACAGAAATAGAAAAAACAATTCTAAAATTCATTTAGAGCTATAGTAGTCCCCGAATAGCCACAACAATTTTAAGAAACAAAAACAAAGTTGGGGGCATTACATTTCCTGATTTCACATTACATTATAAAGCTATAGTAATTAAAACAGTATGGTACTGGCATAAAAACAGACACATAGACAAATGAGACAGAATAGAGATCCCAAAAATAAACCCAAGCTTATACAGTAAACTAATTTTTAACAAGGCACCAGGAAGACACCTCAGGAAAAGGACAGTCTCTTTAATAGGTTGTGCTGGGAAAACTGGACATCCACATTCAAAAGAATAAAATTAGATCCTTTTCTTACACCATACACAAAAATAAATCAATTAAAAATGGATTAAAGACCTAAACATAAAACATGAAACTGTAAAACTTCTAAAAGAGAATAGGGAGAAAGCTCCTCGACATTGGGCTTGGCAATAATTTTTTGGATATCACACCAAAAACTTAGCAAAAAAGCAAAAATAAACAAGTGGAACTATTAGGTCATTAACTATTTTTTTCCTTTTATTTCATCATATTATGGAGGTACAAATATTGCTAGGGTTACAAACATTGCCTCTATCCCCCCTCCCTCCCCCCATTTGTCCAATACCTGGGTGGTGTGCACCACACATGCCATGTAAGCATACACCCTTTCCTCCTCCCCCTCCCACCTGCCCACCACCCGATAAAAACTTTTTTTGTTTTTTTTCCTCTTTTGTTTGCTTGTTTTGTTTTGTTTTGTTTGACATTTTGGTTACATTGTATATTCTTGCCTCTCCCTAAGAAGGGTTAGAGTTATGCCCTTCCCCTCTAAAATGCTCGCCACATCCCTAAGATTGGGTACTGCTAGCTCACAGTCATTTCTTAGGATTGAGTAATATTCCATTGTGAGGAATGGAATATTTTAATTATCCACTTATGAATTCACGGGCACTTGGGTTGTTTCCAGACCATGCAATAGTGAATTGTGCTGCCATAAACATTCGGGAGCAGATGCCTTTATAATAGAATGTCTTATGCTCTTTTGGATAGATGCCCAACAATGCTATTGCAAGGTCAAATGGTATTTCTATTTCTAGCTGTTTGAGGTATCTCCAAATTCCACAAAGGTTGCACTAATTTGCAATCCCACCAGCAGTGTAATAGTGTTCCTGTCTCTCTGCATCCTCGCCAGCATTTGTCGTTTTGGGATTTCTTGATATAGGCCATTCTTACTGGGGTTAAGTGGTATCTCATTGTGGTTTTGATTTGCATTTCTCTAATAATTAGAGATGTTGAGCAATTTTTATATGTTTGCAGGCCATTATTCTGTCTTCTTTGGAGAAGTTTCTTTTAATTTCTGTTGCCCATTTCTTGATGGGATTGTTTGATTTTTTCTTCTTAATTCTTTTAAGTTCTAGGTAGATTCTTGCTTTTAGACCTCTATCAGAGGTGTAGAGAGTGAATATTTTCTCCCACTCTGTGGGTTGTCTATTTGCTCTACTGATGGTTTTCTTGGCTGTGCAGAAACTTTTTAATTTGATCAGATCCCATTTGTTTATTTTTGATGCTGCAGTGATTGCCTTGGGCGTCTTCCTCAAAAATTCTTTGCCTAGGCCAATCTCTGATAGGGTTTTCCCAACATCTTCTTCTAGGATTCTTAAGGTTTCATGTCTTAAGTCTGTTATCCATCTTGAGTGAATTTTTGTGAGAGGTGAGAGGTAGAGATCCTGATTCGCTCTCCTGCATGTAGCTAACCAGTTTTCCAAGCACCATTTACTGAAAAGAGATTCTTTACTCCACTGTATATTTTTGTCAGTTTTGTCAAAGATTAGATTACCGTATACTGATGGTTTAATCTCTGGTATCTCAGATCTATTCCAGATATCCATGCTTCTCTTCTTGTGCCAATACTAGGCTGATTTAACTATTATTGCTTTATAGTACAGCTTGAAGTCAGGAAGACTGATTCCTCCCAGTTTATTCTTTTTATTTAAGATTGCTTTGGCTATACGAGGTTTTATCTGGTTCCATACGAAGTGAAGAATTATTTTTTCTAGATCTGTAAAGAATGTTGATGGTATTTTGATGGGGATTGCATTGATTCTGTAGATCACCTTAGGTAATATTGACATTTTAACTATATTGATTCTATCAATCCATGAACAAGGTAGATTTTTCCATCTGTTTAAATCTTTTGCAATTTCTTTTTTTAGTGTTTCATAGTTCTCCTTGTATAAATCTTTTGTATCTTTCGTTAAGTATACTCCTAGATATTTAATTTTCTTTGGGGCTATAGTAAAGGGTATTGCGTTTTTGATTTGAGTTTCTGCTTGATGGTTCTTGGCATATATGAATGCTTCTGATTTGTGTATATTGATTTTATATCCTGAAACTTTACCAAATTCAGTTATCAAGTCTAGGAGTCTCTTGGAAGAGTCATGGGGTTTTCTAGGTATAATATCATATCATCGGCGAAGAGCGAGAGTTTGATTTCATCTCCCCCCACTTGAATGCCCTTAATACCCCTCTCCTGCCTGATTGCTATTGCTAGGACTTCAAGCACTATGTTGAATAGGAGAGGAGATGGTGGGCATCCTTGTCTAGGTCCGGATTGAAGGGGGAAAGATTTCAATTTTTCCCCATTTAGAATGATATTAGCAGTGGGTTTGTCATAGATGGATTTGATAAGTTTAAGGTATGAGCCATCTATGCCTATTTTGTTAAGACTTTTTATCATAAAGTTGTGTACGACTTTGTCAAATGCTTTTTCTGCATCTATTGACAGAATCATATGGTCTTTCTTCTTGATTTTATTTATGAAGTGAATTACATTTATAGACTTGCGTATGTTGAACCATCCTTGCATCTCTGGAATAAAGCCCACCTGGTCATGGTGAATTATTTTTTTGATGTGCTGCTGAATTCTATTCACTAAAATTTTATTTAGGATTTTTGCATCTGTATTCATGAGGGATATTGGTCTGTAATTTTCTTTTTTTGTTGTGTCCTTTCCTGGCTTTGGTATCAAGGTGATATTGGCTTCATAGAATGAGTTAGGAAGGATACCATCCTTCTCAATGGTGTGGAATAGTTTCTGTAGTATAGGTATGAGTTCATCTTTGTATGTTTGGTAGAACTCTGAAGTGTAGCCATCTGGCCTAGGACTTTTACATTTGGGGAGGTTTTTAATTACTGCTTCAATTTCTGAGCTTGAGATTGGTCTGTTTAGGAATTCTGTTGCCTCCTGTGTGATCTTAGGGAGGTTTTATGAATACAAAAATTTGTCCATTTCATCTTCGTTCTGTAGTTTTTGGGCATATAGTTTTTTTATAATAGTCAAATATAATGTTTTGTATTTCTTTGGTATCCATTGTAATCTCTCCTTTTTCATTTCTTATTGAGTTTATCAGAGTCCTTTCCCTTTGGGTCCTTGTCAATCTAGAAAGAGGGCCATCGATTTTGTTTATCTTTTCAAAAACCCAGCTTTTGGTTTTGTTGATATTTAGCATAGTTCTCTTGTTCTCCATTTCATTCAGTTCTGCTTTGATCTTTGTTATTTGTTTTCTTCTATTAGGATTGGAAATTGTTTGCTCTTCTTTTTCCAATTCCTTGAGCTTATTTATTAGGTTGTCAGTATCTAAGCTTTCTGTTTTTTGGATGTGAGCGTTAATTGCTATTAGTTTTCCTCTCATGTAAACTTTTGCTGTATCCCAAAAGTTTTGGTAAGAGGTATCTCCATTATCATTTTGTTTGAAGAAATTCTTGATTTCCCTCTGAATTTCTTCCTTTACCCAATAATTTTTCAATAATAGATTGTTTAGTTTCCATGATTTTGTGAGGGGTTGGGTGTTCCTATAGGAATTGAACTGTAATTTTATTCTGTTATGGTCAGAGAAGATACAAAGTATAATTTCTATTTTCTTGAATTTTTTGAGATCTGATTTGTGGCCTAGAATGTGATCAATTTTGGAGTAGGATCCCCATGGGCTGCTGAAAAGAATGCAAATTCAAGTTTGTTTGGATGGAATGCTCTATAGAGATCTGTCAGACCTTTTTGATCAAGGGCTTTATTCAGGTCCATTATTTCTTTGCTTATTTTCTGTTTGGAGGATCTATCCAGATCATTCAATGTAGTGTTGAAGTCCCTTGCTACTATGGTAGTGTTATGTAACAAGGTGTTTAGATTAGACAAGGTTTGCTTTAAGTAATTGGATGCTACTGTATTGGGTGCGTAGATATTAAGAATTGTTAAATCTTCTTGTTGGATCTTCCCTTTCACCATTATATAATGGCCATCTTTATCCTTTTTTACTTTTGCTATTTTAAAGCTTATATTATCTGAAAATAGTATAGCTACTCCAGCTTTCTTTTGACTTTCATTTGACTGGATGATAGTTTTCCATACCTTGACCTTCAGCTGGCAGGCATCTTTGAGAGTTAGATGTGTTTCTTGTAGACAGCAGATGCTAGGCTTGTGAATTTTCATCCACTCTGCCAGTCTATGTCTCTTCAGAGGACCGTTTAAGCTGTTTACATTTATTGAAAGGATTGAAATTGGAGGAAGATTACCATTCATATTGTAGAGTGAAGACTTGTTGCTTTGTTTTACTCCTTGAGCCATCATTTAGTTTGAGATCTAAACTTTAATTCTTTGACGATTTCACTTTGAGGAGTGTCTACTGCCCTGTACGGTTAGAAATGCGGGTCTAAGAACTTCCTGTAGGGATGATCTGGTCTTTGCAAATTCCTTCAGTGATCGTTTGTCTGAAAAGGACTTTATTTCTCCCTCATAGATGAAACTTAATTTTGCCAGATAAAGAATTCTAGGTTTGGCTTTGTTCTGTTTTAGGAGATTAAGGATAGGCACCCAATCCCTCCTGGCTTGTAAGGTTTCAGATGAGAAGTCTGCTGTTAGTCTGATAGGCTTACCTTTGTCGGTCATTTGCTGCTTTCATCTCGCAGCACGGAGAATTGTTTCTTTCACATTTACTTTGATCAGCCTAAAAACCACATGGTGAGGTGATTGCTTTTTCACATTGAGTCTCCCAGGAGTTCTGTGTGCTTCTTGTGTTTGGATATCAGGATTTATGGCCAGGCCTGGTATATTTTCTTCCAGTATTCCGTGAAATAAGTTTTTCAGCCCTTGTGAATGTTCCTCTTCCCCTTCCAGAATACCAATCGATCTGATATTTGGTTTTGTAACATAATCCCACACTTCCTGTAAACTTTGGTCTTGTTTCTGTGTTCCCTTTCTTCCTCTGATTTGTTTAGAGCATAGGCATAATATTCAAGTTCTGAGATTCTTTCTTATGCATGGTCCATCCTGTTGTTTAGGCTTTCCACTGAATTATGGAGATCCTTAATTGTTTCCTTCATTGCCAGAATTTCTGTTTGGTTTTTCTTGATAGTCTCAATTTCTTTAGAGAATCTTTCATTCATTTCCTGTATTGTTCTTGTGGTTTCTCTATGTTGTGATTCTATTTTCTCTTCAATTCCATTCAGTTTTGTAGCAATCCATATTTGGAAATCTTCCTTTGTCAGTTTACTCATGTCATGTAAGTTGGTGTCACACAATGGAAAATGAGTATTTTGCTTTGGAGGTGACTTTTCTCTCTGGTATTTCATGTTTACTGTAACCTTTTGCTGGTTCTTTCTCATCTGGACACTTTAATGAGGATCGAAGATGCAGAGATTGGATTATGAGCTAAAATCAGCGGTGCTTGAGCTGCCAGGGCCCACTGAGAATCTCCACTGAGGGGTGAAAACTATCCCTTTTTTATGTGTCACCAGTGGACCTTTAGCCGCTGTAGACCCCTGTGGAGGGACCCGGAGGATGGCTCTCGTCCCCCCTTCCATCCCTTCACCAGCAGAGCTCAAGTGGCTGGGGTCCGCGGACAAGTTTCACCGAGGGGTGAAAACTTTCCGCGCATTTCCAGCAGTGGGGCTTGGGCCACTGGAGACCCCTAGGGAGGGACCCAGAGTACGGCTCTCGCTCTGCTTCTGCCCCTTCACTGGCAGAGCTCAAGTGGCTGGGGTCCCCGGACAAGTTTCATTGAGGGGTGAAAACTTTCCACAAGTCCCTGGCGGTGGGGCTTGTGCTGCTGGAGACCCCTGGGGAGGGACCCGGAGGATGGCTCTCCACCCCCCTTCTGTCCTTTCACCAGCAGAGCTCAAGCAGCTGAGGTCTGCAGACAAGTTCTGCTGAGGGCTGAAAACTATCAGCATGTCCCTGCCGGTAGCGTGGCTTGGGCAGCTGGAGACCCCTGGGTATGGTCCCAGAGGATGGCTATCACTGCCCTCTTCCGCTCCATCCCTCGCACGCTTGGGCCGCAGCCCGAGTCCACTGGGCAACTCAGTCAAATGAGCAATCTGTCTCACTTTTCTGTCTCTTCACAAGCGAGGCATAAGCCGCTGGTGCTTATAGATCTCTCAGCAAAGGCAACCTTACACCGTGCCCTGGAGATTTCAAATTACTTTCTGCTCCTGCCTCCTCTTCAACCTGCCTGCCCATCCGTGTTACCTCTTCACACTGTCTTCAGGCACTTCCCTGCTTGCATGGGTGTGGAGGTCGGTGAAGAAGTCATCCCCCTGTGGGAAGGAGCACACAGCCGTTTGGCTGGCCACTGAGCACAGCCAGCTTACACTCCAATCCCTGCAGTACCACTTGGATTCTCAGAATGTCACAGCAAATCCACTGAGTCACTTTCTTCCTGTTCCCAGCACTGCTGCCCCTCGAAGCTTCCCTGTAGTTCCGTGAAGCTGATCCTGTAGGAGAACTACCCACTCGAGTGATTCAGGCTGCCTTCTTCACCTCCCACTCCAAGAGCAGAGAGCCAGGAAGTCATCCCTAATCTGCCATATTTGACAATCAGGTCATTAAATATTAAACGTCTGATTTCTAATCAAAAGGTTAGTTAATTATATCTCAAACAAAAAGCAGTATAATTAATCAAAGTATGCACCTTAACTATCAACACAGTTTTGCTGTCTTAACAGTAGCTTGTTGATGCCAACAGCAAAGAAGCCTGGAGAGTGAGTGGTGATGAAACAATGAAAGGTGTTTTCCACAGCTTGTTGAAAATTGAATATTTTTCCCTGAGAAAAGTAGTCCAAAGACTGGAAGAAGTGGTAATCAGTTGGTGCAAGGTCTGGTGAATACAGTGGAAGTCAGAGAGTATCCAAGTGCAGCTTCTGTAGTTTGAGCTTTGTTGTTTTTTGTGACATGTGGTCTCACAAGTGGGTTGGCCTGTCTCTATTGACCAATCTTGGCTGCTTAACAGAAAGTGTCCTCATCATTTCATCCAATTGGTTGCAGTAGACATCTGCTGCAATTGATTAACCAGGTTTCATGAAACTGTAGTGGATAATACCAGTGCTGGACCACCAAACAGACACCATTAACTTTTTTTGATGAATATTCAGTTTTGTATTGTGTTTTGGCACTTCGTCTTTATCCAACCATTTTCCCGAATGCTTGGCAATTGTCAAAAATAATCTATTTTTCATCACACATAACAATATGATATAGAAATGGTTCGCTGTTATGTTGTGACAGCAAAGAAAGGCAAGTTTCAAGACTATTTCTCTTCTGATGTTCATTTAATTCCTGTAGTATCCATCTATCCAGTTTCTTCACCTTGCCCATTTGTTTCAAATGGTCCAATATTGTTAGAACAGTAACATCAAACCTTGCTGCTAATTTGTGCATATGTTGAGATGGATTCACTTCCACTACAGCTTTCAACTCATCATTACTCACCTTGGTCTCAGGTCACCCACGTGGCTCAATTTCAAGATTCAAATCACCAGAATGGAACTTCTCAAACCATTGACGTACTGTGCGTTCATGAGCCACATCCAACCTAAAAACTTGATTAATATTTTGAGCTGTCTATGCTTCACTGGTTCCACAACAGGACTCATATTCAGAAATAACATGAATTTTTGACTCATCCACGGTTTTACAAATATTTTTCTAAAAAATATTTGAAAGATAATCATAAACCAAAAATGTTCATTTGAAAGAATGAGGATGTATCTTCACAATAAAAAAAGTGTCAAAGTGAAATATCAGAGATATTAACTGTCAAACTTAGTACTTTAAGAAATCAGACATTCCATACTTAATAATCTAATACTATATCAACTAAAAATCTTCTTCATAGCAAAGGAAACAATTGACAAAATGAAAAGGCTGCCTATGGATTGGGAGAAAATATTTATAAACCATATATCTCATAAAAGCTTAATATCCAAAATATATAAGGAGCTCATAAAACTCAATAGTAAAAAATGAAAAACCCAAATAACCCAATTTTTAAATGAGCAAAGGATCTGAAAATATCTTTTTCTAAAGAAGACATACAAATGGCCAACAGGTATATGAAAAGATGTTCAACATCACTAATCATAAGGAAAATGCAAAGCAACCACAATCAGATATCACTCCTCACCTGTTAGGATGGCTATTATTAAAGATAACAAGTGTAAGAGAGCGTATGGAGAAAAGGAAACCCTCAGACACTGTTGGTGGGAACACAATACAAAACTGAATATTCATCAAAAAGTTAATGGTGTCTGTTTGGTGGTCCAGCACTGGTATTATCCATTACAGTTTCATGAAACCCGGTTAATCAACTGCAGCAGATGTCTACTGCAACCAATTGGATGAAATGATGAGGACGCTTTCTGTTAAGCAGCCGAGATTGGTCAATAGAGACAGGCCAACCCACTTGCGAGACCACATGTCACAAAAAACAACAAAGCTCAAACTACAGAAGCTGCACTTGGAAATTCTCTGACTTCCACTGTATTCACCAGACCTTGCACCAACTGATTACCACTTCTTCCAGTCTTTGGACCACTTTTCTCAGGGAAAAATATTCAATTTTCAACAAGCTATGGAAAACACCTTTCACTGTTTCATTGCCACTCACTCTCCAGGCTTCTTTGCTTAAATATATATATAAATATATATAATATTTAAATATATATAAATTGTTACAGCTGTCAGATTTTAGTCTGAAACTATTGGTTCTTGGTGTGCCCATGACCCAAGAATGACCAGACATGCCAAAGTTAGGCAAGCATGAAAATGAGGTTTATTGAGGAGAGAAAGATAGGATTATAGGGCAAAAACAAGATATAGGTTTACAGAGCATGGTACATATGCCATAGATGATGATCTGACCCATTGTTGCAGCTGGGCAAGCAAAGGGAAGGGCAAAGAGAGAGAGAGCTTGGCTAAGGTCTTATTTTATAGAGCCTGGATAGGGACCTCCCTCATGGTTCAGAGGTCATCATGAAACCACTTTGATTGGACAGTTGGGAGTCACATGACCTGAGCCTCAACGATGTACGCACGTGGGTTCTAGGTCACTTTCCAGACTTTATGGTGCCCATGTGGCTTGGCCTGTGGGCTAGAGAGTCCTCTGTATTCTTTTGCAGCTGAGCACCAAGTTCTGATTGGCAGATTCATAGGGTGTTCTCTCCTCCCCCAGGTATGGAGAATTAGGGTTGGGCAGGACAAAGATGGGGGCAACAGCACCCACTTTCATCCCTAGGAGGCCTGGAATCCCTCACTATCTACCTAACATAGCCATTATGGAAAACAGTATAGAAGTTCCTCAAAAAGCTAACATATGACCCACCAATCCCTCTTCTGGGTGTATACACGAATGAAATGAAATCAGTATGTTGAAGAGATATCTGTACTACAATATTCATTGAGTATTATCTGCAATAGTCAAAATATGGAAACACCCCAAGTGTCTTTTGATGGGTGAATGGATAAAGAAACGTGGCGTATATATACAGTGAAATATTATTCAGCCTTAACAAAGAAGGCGATCCTGCCACCTGCCACAACATGGATGAAACTGGAGGACATTATGCTAAGTGAAGTAAGCCGGACACAGAAAAATACTGCATGATCTCGCTTATACATAGAGTCTTTTTAAATAGTTGATTACATAGAAAAAGAGAGTAAAATGCTGGTTGCCAGGGACCACAGAGAGAATGTTGGGGGCAAGGTGTGAAGGCATGATGCTATGCAAGTCAAAGGTGCAAGTCGCAGGTGTAGGGTCAGTGAGCCTAGGGATCCTGTGTACAGCCTAAGGACTATAGTTAATCAGATTGTGTTGTGTGCTGGAAATTCAGGTGCTCTGACCACAAAAGTGTGGGGGTGATGATACGACATGATAGGTATACTGACTGGTTTGACTGTAGTAATCATTTCACTATGTACATCAAAACATTATGTTGTACACCTTAAATATATACAAAAAAATAAATGAACATAGAACAAAAAATGAATAAACTCTTACATTTTCTTTCCTGTGCAATCTGCCTTTTTACCCATTTGCACTAACATAAGATGATGCAGTAGGAAAATATATTCACAAAAGACTTGCCTTAGCTCTTACTTGGAGAGCTGAATGGAGCCAATTTCTAGGGCAGAGCTGCTTTCTCTTACAGAAAATTCAATGTTATTTTAATTTTTAAAGAGTGGTCCTACTGGGCAGTAGGCAATTGAATCACCAGTGTGTGTGCGAATTTCATGCCTTCAAGTTGCACACTAGAGAGTCTTCTGGACAGGAGTTTGTTTATTTGCAGCACAAGCACTGCCAGAATAGCAGGAACAGCAATCCCCACTGGGTCCCCCAAGTACTTGCTCCCTGTCCCCCTGTGCAGGACCCCCACAGAGAAGGAAAAGAGTAAATCCCTTGGGCATTGTCCTAATTCTCTGAATTCAACATCCCGCTTGGAATGCAAAGCTATGAATTCCAATCCCTGGATGCCCACTCAAAGGCTTTTGAAACGCAACTTTTTTTCTCTGGATTGAGGCTTCCCTGCCTTTTATGATGGAGGTGATGGATAATGCTGACCTACAGAAATTAATTAGTATAATTCACTTGAAGGCTTATTGCTAACATCATTATAATTCATCCCCATAGGAGTCATTTGATTATTGCCTTTCTTGCCAATAAAAATTAAAATAGCTAGTTACTAGTTGCAGATCATTAACCCATTTTGGTCTTTGCCATCCTAGAGGAATGCAGTGTGGAGGACATCAGGACCCTGACCCCTGTGACCCATCCTCTCTTTCTGCATAGAAATGAATTCTACTATATCCACATGCCCAACGCCAAGAATACACAGATCTCAGAGGAAGGGCTTAGCCAGGTTTCCTACAACCGCTCAGAGCTGTGGAATATTCAGGAGTTACTTCCTTTCACTATTTCTCTGAGTATGTTATGAGAAATATACAGGACTGGGCAGGAAGATGAGCAAGCTGCCAAACTTGAAATACTCGCAATGCCACTGCAGGTGGGTTATATGGAGCACAGCATGCCTGAGCAGGTAGTTTATAAACAAACAACTGTATTAGTGAATTAGATAATTAATTAATTAATCTGACTTCTAAACATGCCACTGTCCAGTAGGAAGAGCTTCTGATCCGTATATTTCACACTCTATTGCCAATGTCTTGCAATTTTTCCAAAGCATGTCATAATCACAATTTATGAAACCGTGTTTTTATAGGCTTAATATTACTGGTACATGTGTGAAAGCTTCTTGTGTCTATTGTATATGAAGAGTCAGAAGTGTGTTTTACTGAGTTAAAGTAGATTTATCGATTTCATACCATGCATAAATAGTGAAGGAGAAAAGCTGAATTAAAGTAGTTTTGTAAGTTGAAAATCATAAGCCATTAAGAAGTGCTTACTATTTATTGTTCCTGATTCTAAAAGACCCATTTGGGTATTGGTATTCACATTATTTTCTTCAGCACAGTGTTTTTAGAGAACTAGTCTAGATACACAATCTATCTTCATGATAAATTTCACCAAACTCCTTTACTTTGCTCTCCTCTAAAAGAGCTCTCTAACTATATATACACATGCTCTGAAGCATATATGTCACAGCTGGACTTACATGACGAAATTTTTACCTGTGAAGTTAATTTCACTGGCCTTTCTCCTAAAAGAAATTTAGTATAGTCACCCTCAAGGTGACATGAGTTTGCATGAGATCATCAGGTGTCAATAGTATTAAATTCAAACGAAATGATGCAAGATCAGTCAGAAAAAAATGACATTAAAGTCTGTGTCTTGGAAAACAAATCTAAACTATTCTGCACTTCCATAAATATTTATATGTTTATTACTTCCAGAATCTAATAACTATAGACTCAAAGAGAATTACTTCACCCCCCAAAAAATCAAGGACTGTCCTAACGGAAACTGCAAGATTGAGATTTATGTGAAGCTTACTTCTAAAATTGCTGTTAGTTTCCAACATTAAAAAAAAAACAAAAAACAGTGAGTATGATATGAAACCCACGTTGGCCCAAAATCATTACGTGCTAGGTCTAAAATACTTTTAAAAGAAGACACGTGTGTGTGTTGCAAAATGACCAGCCTTGGCCCCTGGAAACTAACATTCAAGTCTGGACTCTCCCATTAAGCAGATCTTGACGCCATATACATCATCTGACTGAGAATTGGTTTTTACAAATAAAAAACAGGGAGGTGGATAATAGCCTGTGCTCCATCTGGTGACTGGGGAAATCTACATGTTACAATACTCATTCACTTTTTAAAATAAAGTGAAAAAAGTATACCCTAAAACTCTTGGCATAACAGAACTGGTGCCGTATTGCTGGTTTTACTATGGCCAAGAAAGGACATTTTTGCTCTCTAACATGGAAACCCTTCAACTCAACAATTATATCTGAATCCAAAGCTATTCATAATGGATTTCTACTCTATTTGACCATTTGGTTCTCATATATTTAATACTTTTTGTTAGTTCTTTCAGGTAAGGCAGGAGCAGTAGTGGAAAAAAAGTGTAGGCTCTGGGCTTAGGTGGACAAGCTGGGTGTCCTTGAGCAAGATGTCATTTCCTTGACCATCCTTCATTCTTCTCATCTGTCCAATGAGGATGGCGTTAGTATTTATTTCATAGAGTGAGTTACGAAGAAGCTTTTAAAATTATGTACTTAAGGCACATTTATACAACTCAGCTATGTAGTGCTCAACAAAGGTAGCTATTATTAATAAACAAAAATTATAAAAGGATTTAGTGAAGAATAAATCAATTGTTACGTTTGTTTAAGACATGCAAAGAACTTCTTTTTGAGCGTGTGATAAATTCCACTTTCTAAAGTCAAACTGAGGCTTTTTGACTGATAGTCTAAAGTTTCCATGAACATATCGAAATGACAATTGATAGAAAACTGATCTTTTTACTTAGTATAAGCAAAGCTATTTTCAGGCAACTTAACTAAAAATCAGAAGACAAGAAATATGTTTCCTCTTCACCTGATTTATTTTACTAGGGAAATGCTTACCTGCATCACAGGTGCAGTGAACTACAAGCTCAGATTTCACAGAAACCTGGTTTGTTGTTCTAGGGGCAAAGGGAAAGCCTCTCCTTTGCCCTTGGAAGGTTCACTGAAAAATCAACTCCTCAAAAGACAGATTAACAGAGAAAAGGCATACAATTTTATTACTGCCATGTGCAGGAGGAAAATCATAGAGTGATGACCCAATATCCCAATGCAGTATGGGTGCGTACGTACCCTACTTCTAAGAGGAAAGGGAAATGGTTTAGTGTGAATGATCGTGGGGGTACTAGGTGACTTTTAGAGTGATTAAACAGGCTTGAAGAACATAACGATGATCTGGGACAAAGTTCGTTGGGCCCACAGAGTAGACAATGGTTTGTGACAAAAGCCCGTCCGGGTTTGTTGACAGACTTTTGTTTTCCTTCTTGCAATATGGGCTTGGTTAATAAAAACTGAAGGGACCAGAGGTAATTGTTTTCTTCTTTGGTAGGTCTAGACTCTAGGCAGATAAGGGAACTTCAGAGAACGGCTTCATCCTGTGCTTTGGGGAGACACAGGAGTGGTTTTGGAGGGGCCATGGGGACCACTGTTCTCTTTAGTGGGTCTCTGTGGGGGTTGTGTAGATAGGGGAACACTCTCTTCCAGCATCTGCTGATCTCTAAGGCCTTCAATTTAAAACACTCAGAGTACCAGGGAGCCGGGGTGGCATGCCCTGTGCTCCTTCTTTGTGTTGCTTGAGTTGCAGACAGTGGGGATATGAGACAACAACATGCCCATAATCCTCTTTGTATCTCGGTTAGAGAAAAATGAAAATAAAATCACACATAAAATAGGATCTGAAGTAAGTAGAGTGAGAAAAATGTTAGAAGGTGAGGTTGTATTACAACAGGGGTTAAGATCGTGGGCCTTGCAGTCAGTCAATCCTACGTGAGTGACCTTGGAATTTTCTGGACTTCTGTTTTTCCTTATCTGTGAAGTGGGGCAATAAACAACATTTATTTCATAGAGCCGTTACATAGATCAAATGAGACAGGAAATGAAATGTGCCTGAAGCTTTGCCAGAAGTTTCTTTAATCGTGGCAATCATAGTTGTATGCAGACTAGTATTGAAAAGACTGACTCTCTAGGAGTCAGTCACCAGAGTGTCCCTGAGGGTCCTCAGGACTCTAATTGTGTTCATTACCCATTGCTGCATGACAGATTGCCTCAAAATTTAGTGGCTTAAAATAATAATCATTTATTACCTCACAGTTTCTGTGGGTCATGAATTCGGGAATAATTTAGGCGGGTGGTCCTAGCTGGAGATTTTTCACAAGGTTGTAGTTAACATGTCAGCCAGGGCTGCAGTCATCCTAAACCCAGACGGGAGCCGGAGGATCTGCCTCCAAGACAACTTACACGGGCTGAGGAGTTGGTGCTGGTGGTTGGCAGGAGGCCTGGGTTCCTTGACACATGGAGTGTCAGCTTCCCTTAAAGCAACTGATCCAAGAGAAAGCAAACAACAGTGGCAATGTTTCGTGTGCTTTGGTCTCATAAGCCACACAGACACCGTCATTTCCCCCCCTCTGCTGGCTGTGTGGCACAGCCTGCCCTGCGAGATGGCACTTGGGAGGCCCACCGCAGGCCTTAGCACCCAGAGGCAGGGGCGGTGGGGCCACCTCAGAGGCTGCCGGAAGCACCAGCACCTTCATGGGATCGAATACAAATTTCTCTTTTTGAGGAGTTTGTGGGCTTTTTCTGATAAAAAGATAGAATAAATCCCCCTAAATTTCCTAACACAGGAACATGCTATATCCTCAATAGTGCATCAGGTAAGCTATTAGCTTGTGTTTAGGAGACATGTCATATGAAAAACACATATCTTTAGAAGTACTAAAATCCTTTTGCAGAGATGAGATGCTAACCCTGCGGCCTGCAGGAGGCCCTGGGATCCGAGCTTCCACCACTCCCATCTCCAGCCATACGGGCGTGGTCACTCATGGAATGGATGGTACGGCAGGTGAAGGGGTTCACACAATGTTAAATGTCTTCCTCTGTCCATTCACACACCCCCATCTCAGCTGTTTAAATCTATATATTAATATAATGCTGAAGGGTCAGAAAGAATGGAAGTGAGGACCTATTCTTAAAATGGAATTCATCTTTAAAAGCCAACCCTTCAGCAGAATGCAGACTTTTGCCCATACATCTCCATCACTCCTCTACCAACGAAATACAAGAAGAAGGCATTTAGCCATCAACTTCATCATAACCATTTTGGGGCTTCCAGATACAAAAAGAGGAGCCAGCAAATTACCGGACAAGCTTTTGGGGCTCTGATCAAACTTTCTGCAGGGACATTTCCAACAAAAAAGGAGGTAGCTGGGAGAGTCAGACATTCAGGGCAACTCAAGGAAAGTATTTAAAATAACTTTTTTAAAAAATAAATTTTATTGATATATAATTTACATGCAAAAAACTTCACCAATTTTAATTGTATAGTTGGACAATTTTATCAAATATATACATACGTGTGTGCATGCATGCATGTATGCATATGTGTGTATATGTACCTTTCCAGGTCTACCACTACCACAGTGAAGATCTAGAACATTCACCTCACCTTCAAAAGGTTCCCTCAGACCCATACAGTCAATCCCTGCTTTGCTCTCACATGTAGACAACTACTAATCTGCTCTCTGATGCTATACACTAGTTTGTATTTTATAGACACATAAACACAATCAGTTGTGTTTGGTTTCTTTCACTCAGCATAATGCATTTGCATGCCGTCCATGTTGTGAGTATCAGTGTTTCATTCCTTTTTATCACTAAGTAGTATTCTGCTGTATGCGTGTACTGCAATCTTTCAATACATTCACCTGTTGTTTCTAGTTTGGGGCTATTGTAAGTAAAGCATCTATAAATATCTGTGTTGTGAGGACATACATTTCCATTCCTTTTGCTTAAATACCCATGAGAGGAAATACTGGGTTGTAGGGTACACATATGTTTAACTTTCAAAACACTGCCAAACTGATTTCCAGAATGGGTCTGCTATTTTACTCTCTTGCTAGCAGTGTATGAGGATTCCACACCCAATGTAACTGCCTGAATTAGATCTTTGAGAACTACAGCAAGTTCAGCCAGTATTCAGCCAAGCAAAGCAACTGCGAGGTAGGAATAAAGCCACTATTAAAAATCCTAAAAGTGACACGAAACGTGAGCTCCATTTCTTGGATGTGGAGGCCGCCCAGCTCTCAATGGCGCCCGTGCGGCTGCGCTTGCTGCACCTAGCGCCACAGCGGTGGAGGGGGGTCAGGCGTCAAAGGTGAAATGCACTGCGTGGACCGTGTCTCTCTTCTCATGGAGTTTCAGCAAAGAAAATTCTATCAGGAATGGAGTACCAGGCTAAAAACAGCTAAACTAAATTAAACTGAACTAAACCAAGTCCTGTCCCTCCTGCATATGGTTGTAGTGTTTTGTCTTTCTTTGAGCTGTTGTGATCCATGCTCCCTCAGACAACCTTCTATGAAAAAATTAAATCACATAACTTAACATGCCTTGCCACCTGCTCTGTGTCTGAAATACACTGAATACATTGAGCATCCATTCCTTCTAGCTCTTACTCACCCACCACTATGGCATTAGCTTTAACAGAGGAAATGATGATGTCGCCCCTAGAACATTGAAAGCAATATAAAATATACTTTTGCCGTATTCCCATCCAAAGAGTTTGAAAACACCTCCAAAAACTTCTGAGCCTGCTAAGCTTCCTAGGGGCATCTAAAAGTGGAAAGAGCACCAGCCAGAGGAGATTGAATAAATCATTTCATTTCTTGAGCATCTGTTGCATTATTTATTATTATTAGCCAAGTAATACTAGTGTAAGCCCTGTAACAAAGAAAGAAGGGCTCCAAGTTTGAACTGATGCAAACTTGTGTCATCACACAGATGGTATTGTATTGGCCCAGTCACTTAACCATTCTCAGCCTCAGTTTTCTCACTCATCAGACAGCAATAGTAAGGTCTACTTTCCAAAGTGCTTGTGGAAATGAGGAAAAACATGCATAAACCAGTGAGCCAGTTGCAAGCACATAGCAGCAACTGAATAAAATGTGACTGGGATTGCTCACAGAGTTTTTCTAAAGATGAAATTAGAGCACACAGATGCAGTTGTACCCTATCTACAAAGAATGCTATGTTTATGGATAATTGAGTTTGGCTGTTAATATGTTGCCAAAAATTATTAATAGTTAAGTCTGCCAGAAAATATATGTAATCTTGGGACAGCCCTATAAAGAAATTATACTTTCTTGTAGACTTATAAAAAGTATATCTGATTATCATGCTGTCCTGTCCAAAGCTCTCCAAGAATCCAGTTACCTTTAGAGTAAGACTCAAATCCTTGAACCCAGACTTCCAGATCTACCAGAATCAGCCCCTGGCTGCCTTTCCACCTGCTGCTCACTTGCTTACTGTGCTATGGCCACAGTGGCCTCTTTTGTGCCTAAATACTCTGAGCCAATGGACCTTAGAACCTCTGCATTTTCTATTTTTTCTTCCAGAGCCAACGTCACCCAGATACCCATGCTTCTCTTCACTGCAGTCTCTGCTCAAATGTGTCCCTCAAAGTTGGCCTTTCCTGACCCCATTCTAAGACAGCTCACCCATTCCTCCCTGTCCTCTTACCCTACTCCACTTGTCCTTGTAGCTTTCCTCACTGTTTAACCATAAGTTATATATCAATTAATTAACATGCAAGTTTTACAAAAGTTCCATGAAAAGCAGCGACTTTATTTGTTCATGAATCTCCAGAACAAGGCCTGGGGCACAGTGGGCCTGCATTACATTTGTGGTGATTTATTTTGAAACATTTTGGTGTGAATAGTGTGCCGTGACAGATGGGGAAATACGTTAATCCTCAAAAGGATGAATACCTGCAGGCTGTTTTATTATCATAAGGAATGTTAGAAATATGAAATATGGAGTGGAGCAATTTGTGATGTTTAAGACATGAGACTGGTTGGGAGTGATGTGAGCATGGGACAAACGAACATGGGGTAAATCAACCCATTTATCAACATGGGGTAAATCAACCACGCTCACCATTGCTGGACTAGAGGGCCAAGCCTGCCTCTTCCCAGGCTTTTCCACAGAGGATCCAGTGGCTTATCAGAAGACAAGACTAAAAATGTTGCTGGAAGAAGGTCCAGTCCACTTCACAGTGAGCCTTTTTCATTCAAGAAGCTGATTGATAGACCGAAAGGGAGAAAGAGAATGCGAGAGAGAGGTGGCTCCTTAGAGATACGTGGGCCTGCTGGCTAATGCATGTCTTTCTGATCGGTGGCCCTGCTCAGAGACATGCCTTCACGGCGATGGGCCACCTGACAGCAGGGGGCATGGGCAGGCCGTGGCGCCTCCCGCCTGCACGCCTCAGGAGCACTTGACTTTCACAACATTTGTGCCCATCAAACAAATCAAAACAAGTTCAGCTCTGATGGTAATAGAACTCAGTAAAGATATGTGAAAAAAGAATAAATGAATCAATGCCTATTCTTTCGTCAATCTTCCAGGGCAAATTGCAGTGTGGATTTGACACTGGAATCTTCAACTATGTTGTCTACTTGAAACCAGGCTTTTTATTTTATTTTATTTTATTTTTAATTTAAGGGAAAGCTCACTGACCTCATTTTCCTTTTGTGTCTTCATTGTTGCTCTGCTCTTTCTTCTGTGAAATAAGACTTGGCCGCATTTGTTGGCAGTTTTCCTACTCGAACCTCGGCTGGGACGAGGCCTCCACTTGGGCTGGGCTGCGACTTGCTGTCAGTTCCCTGTTTAACAGTCTTGTCATGACTTGGAGGAAAAATGTATTTGTATTCTTTATGTCAGGAGGCAGTAACTTTCTGCTCTGCTCTAACCAGTCACAAAAGCCACAGCAAATGACTCCCATAAGTTTTACCAGATTTACCTGTGTCATTGATCCAGTGACACAGGGGAATATTTTCTGAGAAAAATTTTCACTAATAGGGATCATGTGGAGGAGTCTCTCTCCTTCTGATTTTTGACATGTACCAAATAAGAAACTGTGGTTTCTCCAAAGTCCAACCTGGTTTTAATATAATCTACATTTTCTTAGGGGTCTTTTGCCTTGTTACGCAGTTGTTCATTGTCAAGGAACTGCATGAGCCAAAAAGAGGCCACATCAGCAGCGTTGCAGTCAGGGACACACCCGGTGGTGCAGCTGCACCCCTGCTCAGGGGCCTCTGTGAAGCCCCTTGGTGGAGTAACCTGGCTCTCTCAGCAATAATGCGCTGGTTTCTGAAAGTCTTAATCATTGAAACATTGTCAGTCCTGTAGGCAAAAGCTCATGTGTCCTCCAGCTTGGTGATACAACAGGCACCTAATAAAACACCTGTCACCAAGGTTCTAGATCTTCTCAGAGCTGATGACACAGCCCACAAGTCCACTGCACAGTCCATGGCCTGCCTTCATGTCTCATCAGGTGCAAGGCCATATCCCCAGATTTGCATAGGGAAGAGGGTCTTTTCTGGGGGAAAGTAAATGGAGAGACAATAACCAGGAGGAGTCCTCTCAGAATTTGTATTTAGCACATGATATTCACTAAGTTCATCTTTTTAGCTGAGTGCCATTCAGAGCCCATGCACTACCAGTTAGCGAGGGCTAGTGACTATACTAACACAACAAGGATTGTGTGACAATGAAGAAAAATCTGTTCTATATAAATAATCCTTATTGTGCAGTGAATTGTTTCTCAGAACCAGGTTAGACCATCTACACAGTCTTAACTATCAGAATTACTACCCCTATGCTGAGCTGCAAAGGTATGTTACACAGCCAAGCATCTAATTTGCACCTAAACACAGGTAACATACAAAGAGGGACTAAAACATTATATTTGCCTAAGAAATTTATTTTTAAAATGGTCTTCAAGTGAATTTAGTAATGTCACCTGATTCAACTGGGCAAATTATTTGTTTCTTTTAATATAATTTTTTCAAAACCTTTTCAGTTAACATCTACAAGAGTTTTACCTATTTTCCCTCCATGTGCTACTATTCCTCATAATGAAGAAGGATTAGAACATTTATTTATGACCCCCTATGTTCAACCTGGAGGTTTCTTAAAAATAATGACTAAAGTTCTGGATTAGTTTAAAATAGATGTAAAATCCTGACATCGAATTATTCTATTTAGAGAGGTTTTTATTAAAGTCCCGAAACTTGCTATTTTAAGATGTATGTAACAATAATCTGTTCACCGATGCTTTGATTATCAGAGGTAGCCCCAGTTTGGGATGGGCATATTTCATTAGAGACCATTTGCTAAACAACCGTCCCTTTTGCAGCCTTGACAAATGTCCAAACAATTATTTGTTTTTCCCTCTTTTCACCAATAATCGTTTACACAAAAAATTTTTTGACCAATAGCTAAGACCAATAAACTAAGTAGGCATGTAGCCCAACATTTTTTAGCACTTAAATGAGTTAGACACTATTCTAAGCACTTTAAATGTATCCGCTTATGTAAGCCTTTCAGTAACTGTATACATAGGTATCCACATCTCATTATTTCCATTTTACTGACGGGGACTTGGGGCCCAGAGAGGTTAAGTAACCTGCTACCAAGGTCCGAGAGCTAGGGTGAGATGAAGCCAAGGTGCAAATCTAGGTAGTCTAGTACCCAAACCTGACCTCTTAACCACTTTGCCATACTCACTTTCTTCAACCTACTTGGATATAAACATCTATCAATGAAATAAGTATTCTAAGTGCTATATTTAAAAATGACTTTGGAAAAATTAAAACGACTTTGGGATATGAGTAAACAAATGTTTTTATTTACTCATTTATTTATTCATTTACTGTAGGGTAGAATACACAGCAATAAAGAAGAACTACTGAGACACAGCAACATAGATGATTCTCACAGACACAGTACTGAGTAAAAGAAGTCAGAGACAAAAGAATCCATGCTTTTTATGATTTTATTTATATCAAGGATTCTCAACCTCAGCTCTATTGACATTGTGAACGAGATGGTTCTTTGATGTGAGGCATTGTCCTGTGCACTATGGGATGCCTAATGGCATCCCTGGTCTCTACCTACCAGATGCCAACAGTACCCCCACCCCACTGCCCACTGTGACAAACAAAAGTGTCTCCAGACATCGCCAATGTCCTCTGAGGGACAAAACCACCTTCAGGTGAGAATCACTAATATATATAAAGATCAAAAACAGGCAAAGCTAGTTTATGGTGTTAGAGGCTAAAATAGTGCTGAGGAGCCTTCTAGAAATGTTCTAGATCTTGATCAGAGCAGTGGTTATATCTAAAATTCATCAAACTCTACACCTAAGACATGTAAGATTTATTGTATTTAAATCATACAACACTTTAAAGATTTTTTTTTAATTTTAAAAAAATATTTTAAAAATTGTTGGCTTGGATGGGAACATAAAAAGTACTGTGGAACTCAGAGGAAGAAACAATTCCCATGGAAGACGCAGGATCCACAAAAGCTTCCAGGAGCGCAGGGTCCTGAGTAGGAAGGATCTGAAGAGGAGAATCAGTGGACGAGGACAGGGCACTCCACTCACGGGAGACAACACAAAGAAAAGGCAAGGTCATTCTTTAATAAGAAGATTTCATCAGGTGCTGCTTTTCCATGAATATAACCAAGGGAAACTGAAAATGCCTGCTGGCATGATGCCCTTCCAGGTGGTGGGATCTAGGTCAGTGCTGTGTTCACAAGGGGAGGTAATAATTGCCATTTGGTAATGGTGAAAATTAAACCTTTGAAATTAAATGGAATAAAAAACCATTGGGCCTTTCAGCTCATTCCCTCACTGTTGCAGAATTCCCCGCTGTCATCTATTCTTGCTATTTGTCCAGCCTCACTCTATCCCAGGTGGATGATGCTTCCGCTACATTTTTCATATGGCTAGTCAAAATAGGAGGAACACTCTCCCGGGAAGTTCCCTACTGTTTTTCAACCATCATTTTCATTCAGGCTACTAATTACTGTTAGTTGCATTATTCGTCATGATCCTTAATTGAGCATGAACAATGGCTCAACACTAAAAAGAAAATCTTAGAAAAGAGTCATTTTATTGAAGCCAGAGGATTTGGAGCTGACTTAAAGAAAAAAAACACTGAGAAATAGAAATTCTATCAAGAAGGAGGTGGGCTCGGTAATAACTCCACGGGACGCAGATCTTCCCTACGCGGATGAGGAATGGGCATTACATGTCAATAAGTACTGAGTTCAGAAAGGCTGTGAGGGAGACCCGCAGCCAGGCACTCATGCTAATGGAGTCTACTCTTCATCATTACACAGACATGCCTCGGAGATATTGTGGCTTTGGTTCCAGACCACAGCACTAAAGTGAACATCACAATAAAGCCAGTCATAAAAATTTGTTTTGGTTTCCCAGTGCATATAAAAGTTGTATTTACACTATAGTGTAGTCTATTGAGTGTGCAATAGCATTATGTCTAAAATAACAATGTATATACCTTAATTAAAAATTACTTTATTGCTAAAAATTGCTGACTATCAGAGGGAGGGGACAGAGAAAGAAAGGACCCTGCAGCAATCATCCCTCCCAAAGAACACCAAGTTCAAAAACCATCCACGCAAGAAAGCACCTTCAAAAAAACCAAAAATCAGGTGAGTGATCATCATAGTACGGGGTTTTAACATTATATCAAGGAAAAAGGCACTGAAGAGGTCAGAAAAGATAGTTTTGCATTGTCTACACCGTCTCGTCTCCATCCCTCAGCAGTGCAGCAATAGTGCACCAGGTAGAAACAATCAGTGTGCCCAAGAGAGGGACAGTGCAGTGATTGTGGGACTTTGCACTGGAACCCAGCACCACCTTTTCACAGAAGAGCACAACACAGGGCAGAAACTGCCAGCATCATGGAGGGAGCCTTTAGACCAGCCAGCTAGAGGGAAATCCTCCACCCTAGTGATAGAAACCTGAGAGAGAGAGAGAGAGAGAGAGATAGCCCCACCACCAGCTGACCAAAAGCAGCCTGGGGCCCAAAATAAATTCATAAGGAGTTCAGGCCACAAAGACTGTGGTCCATGGGCAAGTCTGGTGGCTGTGCTGGCTCAGAGCCAGTGGACTTTGGGTGCATGTGACCCAGTGAGACACCAGTGGCAACAGGCAAGCCAGGGACTATGTCACCCCTTTCCCAACTCCAGGGAATCCAGCTCAGGGAGAATCTTATTCCACCTGGGGAAAGAAAAGGAAATACTTCAGAGGACTTCATTTTGCCACTTGGGTACCAGCTCAGCCATAGTAAAATAAAGTAGCAAGCAGACTCCTGAAGCCCCTGATTCCAGGACTTTGTTCCTGAATGGTATTTCTAGACATCCCCACCCCTAGACCAGAAGGAAACTCACTACCCTGAAGAGAAGGACCCAGTCCTGGCAGGATTCATCACCTGCTGACTAAAGAACCCTTGAGCTTTGAATAAACATCAAAGGTAGCCAGGCAGCAGTCACTACAGGCTTTGGGTGAGTCTGGGCTGGTTTCAGGTGTGACCTGGCACAGTCCCAGCTGTGGTGGCCATGAGTGAATGCTCACATCAATCTTACCCCTGCTCTAGCAGCCCAGCAGAGAGTGAGGGAAGAGATTGAGAGACTCTACCTATAATCCAGGAATTCTCACGTATCTTACCCAAGTCCACCAAGGTAGTACCACCAGGAGTCTGCAAGAGTCACATAATAACTACTAATATGGCCACAGTGACCAAAGGCTTAAAATCACAACATTCAATTCCTTTTGAATACCTGGAAAGCCTTCTCATGGACAGATTACACTTAGCCTAGAAGGTGATGATTAGAATAAATACCTAAATCTTGAATTCCCAGGCATCAATGATCATCTGCAAGCATCAAGAACATCCAGGAAAATATGACTGCATCAAATGAGCTAAATAAGGCACCAGTGGCCAATCATAGAGTGATGGAAATAAGTGACCTTTCAGACAAAGAATTCAAAATAACTGTTTTGAAGAAGCTTGATGAACTTCAAGAAAACCCAGAGGAGTTCAGAAGCCTATCAAAAAAATTTAAAAAGAGATTGAAATAATAATAGTAAAATCAAGTAGAAATTCTGGAGCTGAAAAATCCAATTGACAAACTAAGAAATGCATCAGAGTCTTTCAACAGCAGAATTGGTGAGGCAGAAGAAAGAATTAGAGAGCCTGAAGACAGGCTATTTGAAAATATACAATCAGAAGAGAAAGAAAAAGAAAAAAGAATCAAAAAGAATGAAGTATGCCTACAAGATCTAGAAAATAACCTCAAAGGGACAAATCTAAGAGTTATTGGCCTTAAAAAGGAGGTAGAGAGAGAGATTGAGGTAGAAAGATTATTCAAAGAATAATAACCAATATCTTTCCAAATCTAGAGAAAGATATTAATATTCAGGTACAAGAAGGTCATAGAACAGCAGGCAGATTTAATCCAAACAAGACTACCTGAAGACATTTAATAATCAAGGTACCAAATGTCATGGTTGAAGAAAAGAAGTAAGAAAAAAGAAAAAGAAAAAAAAATATATATATATATATATAAAGAACTCCAATACATCTAGCAACAGACTTCTCAGTGGAAACTTTACACACCAGAAAAAAGTGGTATGTTATTTTCAAAGTGCTGAAGGAAAAACTTTAACCCTAGAATACTATATCCTATAAAAATATCCTTCAAATATAAAAGAGAAATACTTTCCCAGACAAACAAAACCTAAGGGATTTCATCAACACTAGACCTGTTCTACAAGAAATGTCGAAAGGAATTCTTCAATCTGAAAGAAAAAACATTTATAAACAATAAGAAATCATCTGAAAGTTTGCAACTCACAGTTAATAGGAAGTAAACAAATACCAAATGAGCTATTGCTATAATTGCATGTATAAACCACTCATATTTTGAGTAGGAAAACTAAAAGACAAACCTACCAAAAATAATAACTACAACAACTTTTTAAGAGATAGATGGTATAAAACCATATAAATGAAAACAAAAAGTAAAAAAGTCAGAGGGAGGGAACTAAAGTATAGAGTTTCTTTTAGATTTCTCTTTGCTTGTTTGTTTATTTTTGTAAGAAGAATTAAGTTGTCAGAGTTAAGTTGTTTTTCAGCTCATATGTATAAAATAATCAGAAAATATTTTTGCAAGCCTCAGGGTAACCTCAAATCAGAAAACCTACTACAAATACACATAAAATAAAAAGCAAAAACTTAAGACACACTACTAGAGAAAATCACTTTTAACAAAGGAAGGCAGGAAGGAAGGTAGAAAGATAGGACAATGAAACAACCAGAAATCCAATAACAACATGGCAGTAGTAAGTCCTTACCTGTTAATAATAGCATTGTATGTAAATGGACTAAGCTTTCCATTTAAAAGACACAGAGTGGCTAAATGGATTTTAAAAAATACCCAACTATATTTTGTCTTCAAGAAACCTATTTCAGCTATAAAGACTCTTATAGACTGAAAATGAAGGGATGGAAAAAGATAGCCCTTGCTAATGGAAACCAAAAAAGAAAAGGAATATCTCTACTTCTATCAGATAAAATAGATTTAAAGACAAAAACTATAAAGTGGACAATTTGGCAAGAGGATATAAAAATTCTAAATATATATGCACCCAACACTGGAGCACCCAGATTCATAAAGCAAATATTATCAGAGCTATAGAGAGTGATAAACCCCAATACAATAATAGTTGGAGACCTCAACACCCCACTTTTCAGCATTGGACAAATCATCCAGATAGAAAATCAGCAAAGAAACATTTTACTTAATTTGCACTATAGAACAAATGGACCTAATAGATATTTGCAGAACATTTCATCCAACAGCTGCAGAACACGTGTTCTCCTCCTCAGCTCATGGATCATTCTCAAAGATAGATCATATGTTAGGCCACAAAGCAAGTCTTAAAATTTTCAAAAAGGCTGAGTGCAGTGACTCATGCCTGTAATCCTAGCACTCTGGAGGCCAAGGTGGGAGGACCACTTGGAGTCAGGAGTTCAAGACCAGCCTGAGCAAGAGTGGGACCCCATCTCTACTAAAAATAGAAAAAATTAGCCAGACATGGTGACACACGTCTGTAGTCCCAGCTACTTGGGAGGCTGAGGCAGGAGGATTGCTTGAACCCAGGAGCATGGGGTTGCAGTGACCTATGATAATGCCACAGTGAGACTCTGTCTCAAAAAATAAAAATCCAAAAAATTGAAATCATATCAAGTATTTTCTCTAACCACAATGGAATAAAACATTGGAAAATATACAAATACATGGAAATTAAACAATATGATCCTGAATGACCAGTGGGTCAATAAATAGATTAAGCAGGAAATTAAAAATTTCTGGAAACAAATGAAAATGATGAATATAGATACAAAAATCCTCAACAAAATGCTAACAAGCTGAATTCAACATCACATTTTAATGTAATTGCTATTAATTAA
Organism: Mirza zaza; assembly: GCA_008750895.1. Taxonomy (NCBI): domain Eukaryota; kingdom Metazoa; phylum Chordata; class Mammalia; order Primates; family Cheirogaleidae; genus Mirza; species Mirza zaza. Next base: position 51,313 of record VSMD01072781.1, read on the forward strand.
TAATTACAATAATCTTTAATGAATGCAGATTATTCATTATGATCAAATGGGACTCATCCCAGGGATGCAAGGATGTTTCAATCCAAATCAATCAATGTGATACATCATATCAACAGAACAAAGCACAAAAACCAAATGATCATTTCAATTGATGCTGAAAAAGCATTTGATAAAATTCAACATCCCTTTATAATAAAAACTCTCAACTTGGTATAGAGGTGCATAATTCAATATGATAAAAGCTATGTAAAACAGACCCATAGCTAGTATCAAACTGAATGGGAGAAAACTGAAAGCCTTTTCTCTAAGACCTAGAACAAAACAAGGATACCCACTTTCATCATTGTTATTCAGTGTAATACTGGAAATTCTAGCTAGAGAAATGAGACAAGAAAAAGAAATAAAGGGCATCCAAACTAGAAAGCAAAATATCAAATTACCCTTGTTTTCAGATAATGTGATCTTATATCTGGGGAAAGCTAAAGATTACACACATGCAAAAAAAAACTATTAGAACTGATAAACAAACTCAGTAAAGTTGCAGAATACAAAATAAACATACAAAAATCAGTAGTATTTCTATATGCCAACAACAAATAATCTGAAAAAATACCAAGATTGTAATCCCATTTACAATAGCTATAAACAAAATTAAATACCTAGGAATAAACTTAAACAAAAAAGTGAAAGATCTCTACAGTGAAAACCATAAAATACTGGTGAAAGAAATTGAAGAGGACACAAAAAGGGGAAAGACATTCCATGCTCATGGATTGAAAAAATCAATATTGTTAAAATGTCCATACTACCCAAAGCAATCTGTGAATTCAATGCAATCCCCATCAAAATACCCATGAAATTCTTCAACAAAAATAGAAAAACTAAGTCTAAAATTTATATAGAATCACAAAAGACCCAGAAAAGCAAAGCCATCCTGAGCAAAAATAACAAAACTGTAGGAATCACATTATCTGACTTCAAATTATACTACAGAGTTGTAGTAACCTAAACAGTATGGTATTGGCATAAAAACCAGACACATAGACCAATGGAACAGAATAGAGAGCACAGAAATAAATCCACACATCTACAATGAACTTATCCTTGACAAAGTTGCTGAGAACATACAGTAGGGAAAGGACATTCTCTTCAACAAATGGTGCTGAGGAAATGGGATATTCATATGCAGAAGAATGGCAACGAGGCTCATATCTCTCACCATACACAAAAATCAAAACAAAATGGATTAAAGACTTGCATCTAAGAACTGAAACTATGAAACTACTAAAAGAAAACATTGGGGAAATACTTCAGGACATTGGTCTGGGTAATGATTTCTTGTTATGTAATATTCTAAGTTCTTTGTTGTCATTTCAGCAATGTGCATAGCATCTTCACCAGGAGTAGATAACATCTCAGGAAACTACTTTCTTTGCTCATCCATGAGAAGCCACTTCCCATCTGTTCAAGTTGGATCATGAGATTGCCTCAATTCTGTCACATCTTCAAGCTCCACTTATAATTCTAGTTTCTTGCCACTTCGGTCACATCAGTAGTTAACTTCCTTCACTGAGGTCTTGAACCCCTCAAAGTCATCCAACAGGGTTGGAATTAGCTTCTTCCAAACTCCTGTTAATGCTGATATATTAGCTTCCTCTCATGAATCACAAATGTTCTTAATGGAATATAGAATGGTGAATCCTTTCCCAAAGTTTTTCAATTTACTTTGCCCAGATCCATCAGAGGAATCACTATCTATGGCACTTATAGCTATGAAATGTATTTCTTTAATAGTAAGACTTGAAAGTCAAAATTATCCCGATTCATGGGTTACAGAATGGATGTTGTCTTTGTAGATATGAAAACAACATTCATCTCCTTGTATATCTCCATCATAGCTCTTGGGTGACCAGGTGTATTCTATATGAGCAATAGTATGTCACAAGGAATCTTTTTTTCTGTGCAGTAGTTCTCAAAAATGGGCTTAAAATATTTCAGTAAACCACGCTACAAACAGGTGTGTTGTCATCCAGGCTTTGTTGTTCCAATTATACAGCACAGGCAAAGCATATTTAGCATCATGCTTAAAGGCCCTAGGATTTTCAGAATGGTAAATGAGTATTGGCTTCCACTTAAAGTCACCAACTGCATTAGCACCTGACATGAGTGTCAGCCTGTCCTTTGAAGCTTTGCACCAGACATTGACTTCTCTTCTCTAGCTATGAAAGTCCTAGATGGCATCTTCATCCAACAAAAGGCTGTTTCCTCTACATTGAAAATCTGTTGTTTAGTGTAGACACTTTCATCAACTATCTTAGCTAAATCTTCTGGATAACTTGGTCCAGCTTCTACATCAGCACTTGCCACTTCACTTTGTTCCTTTGTGTTATGGAGAGAACTTCTTTCCTTAGAACCCATAAACCACCCTCTGCTAGTTTCCAACTTTTCCTTGGCAGCTTCCTCACCTCTCTAAGCCTCCATGGAATTGAGAGAATTAGGGCCTTTCTCTGGATTAAAGTTTGGCTTAAGAGAATATTGTAGGTGATTTGATCTTCCATCCAAACTACTCAAACTTTCTCCATATTGGCAATAAAGTTGTTTCATTTTCTTATTATTTGGGTATTCCCTGGAGTAGCACTTTTAATTTCTTTCAAGAACTTTTTCTTTGCATTCATGGTTTACCTAACTATTTGGCACAAGAGGCCTAGATTTTAGCCTGTTTGAGCTTTTAACATGCCTTCCTGACCATGCAAAAACATTCCTAGCTTTTGATTTAAAGTGAAAGATATGGGACCCTTCATTTTACTTGAACACTTAGAGGCCATTGTAAGGTTTTTAACTGGCCTATTTTCAATATTATTGTGTCTCAGGGTATAGCGAGGCCTGAGGAGAGGGAGAGATATGGGAAGACAGCCAGTCAGTCCATGGAGGAGTCAGAACACACACAACATTTATTAAGTTTACCATCTTATATGAGCATGGTTCATGGTACCTTAAAACAATTACAAAAGTAACCTCAAAGATCACTGATCACAGATCACCATGACAGATAAAACAATAATTTAAAAATTTTAAATTTTTAAATATTGTGAGAAGTACAAAAATGTAACACAAGGACACAAAGTGAACACATGCTGTTGGAAAATATGGTGCCAATAGACTTGCTGGACACAAGGTTACCACAAACCTCCAATTTATAAAAACTCAATAGTTGCAAAGTGCAATAAAACGAGGTATGTCAGTATAGGAAGGATGGGGGCTACATAGCCTAGAACGTGGAGGAGAGTGCAGCGCTACTTTGTATGCTGCTTCATGATAGTTTACACTCTATACAGAGATCTAAAACCAGTAAAGAACCTTCGGGGCAAGATAATCACCCTGCGGACTATGAGATTTTAAGTAATCCCAGGATTGCTTCACTAGAACAACAATGTGTTTGTTTTCCTTGAGTAAATTATTACAATTGAGGTTTATTTGAATTAGTGTTCTGTCTTTACTTCTTCAAGCCCTCTCTATCAGGTAGGATAATTTTAGCAACAGGTTAAAATAATATTCAATGAAGAGTGGCCTGAGCAATCCAACACTTATTACCATACTTATTAGGAAGCCTGAGGTTGGCAATATCAATACTTCAACAAGCGTGGCAACTGTTCCCCTGTTTCTGCTCAGACAACCTCAGTACGTTGTTAATGCTCTTCCTTCTTCATGGTTACAAGTTAGCTGTCCCAAGTCCAAGAATTGCATCCTCAAAAAGCAACATCAAAAGCAAGAAGCAAGGAGGGGGCAAATAAAGAGCTACTCTTATATATCACTCACTAGTTTATGAGGGTAGAAAAACTTTCCCAGAAACGTTCTTACATCACATTGATAAGAACTGCCCTATTTAGTCACAGGGCAAAGACGAGTGAGATTTTCATGACTGTCTTAAATTAATCATGATTCATTCCAGGGCTAGAGAGGATTCACTATAACTGTCATAAAACTAGAGGTCTTTCACCAAGAAAGAAGGAGAAACAGCTGTTGGATGAGCAATCCAATGCCTTGACCAGACCCTGGTTCTGCATTTACTTTCCTCAAATAGACTCCAATCTATCTACATCGATCAGGCACAAAGTTCATGTCTCACAAAAGAATGTACATCTAGCTTAGATCCTTTAAATATTGAAAGTAGCCTTAAGGGCCATTTGTACACTTAGTCATCCATTCAACAAACACTGTATGTCAAGTTCTATATGTCAAGCACTTCTTTGGGTGCTGAGGATACAGTAGTGAACAAAAGAGGCAAGCCCCTTTCTTCATGAAATGTCCCATTAGAGTGGGAGATAATGTGCATTAAACAAAAGGAAACACATTGCACGTCAGATTGTGGTAAGTGCCATGGAGAATGGTAAGAGAGGGACAGGGAGTGTGACTGAAATTTAAATTGGGTGGTTAGAGGAGACCTTATGGAGAAGATGACATCTGAGTGAAGACAGGATGTAGCCCTGCAGATATCTGGAAGAAGAGTCATCAAGACCAAGGCCACAAGGGCTCTGAGGTGGGGGTGACCTTGGCATCCCAGCAAAGAGTCTGTGGCTGGAGAAAAGTGTGGGAGGGAGAGAACCATTGTAAGGAACAAAGTCAGAGAGGTAAAGCAATCACATCATGGAGGGCCTCGCAGGCTAATGTAATGACTTTTACTTTCGAGTGACACGAAGTTACTGGAGGGGTTTGGATAGAGGAGTGACTTGATCTTGATCTGTTAAAAAAAAATCAAGCTACTTCTAGGAGACCAAACTGTAAGGGGATAAGAGAAGAAGCGGGAAGGTGGGTTAGGAGGCCATTGCAATAACAGGAAAGTCAGTGCATTAGGTCAGTCTGATGTTAGCAGAGGTGGGGCTTTGCTAGTGCGTTATGCGTAAGTGTGAGAATAGGAGAGGATTCAAGGATTACTCTGGGTTTAGAGCTTTGGTATATGAAAGAATGGAGTTTTTCTTTTCTGAATAGAACAATGTCAAGGAGCAGGTATGAGGAGGGAGGAGGAATCAGGCATTTGGTTTTGCATATGTTAAACTTGAGATACTTATTAGACATCCTAATGGAGATGTTGACTACGCAGTTGCATATGAGAGTCTGGACCTCAGGGTGAAGGTAATGTAGTTCACACATACATGGCAATTAAAGCTATGGGGTCCAAGAGATCATCAGTGTGTAAGGCCAGATAGAGGATAAGTGGTCTAAGAACTAAGCCCTGGACATTTCAATGTTGAGATACAACCAGGAAGGGACACAGAAAAGGAAGTCTCAGTGACACAGGAATTCTAGCAGAAGGTGGTGTCTTAAGAGTGTTTTTAAGTAGGAAGGAGTGATCAGCTGTAAAAAATTCTGTTGATAGATCACAATAAGAACTAAGACTCTAAAGAGCTCGGCTTGAGGAAGGGAGAAAAGTGAAGTGATTGCCAGTTGTACAAAGATTAAGCACTCATAAAATCTTGTTTACATTTTATTGACTATGATGTGAATCATTCATGATTTCCTATAATTATCTTTTCTCTTGGTCCTTCTAGTACTCTTACAGACATTCAAATTGCTTTCAGCAATATTTTTATGCTTTACTCTAATAAAATCTGATTTAGAAAATCTAATCAATTAGATATTTTAGGCCTAATCATTGACATTACAAATGGACTCTGGTTTTACAAAATGATGAACCACGAAAGACAAGCACACTGATTTAATTTACAAAAATTTTACTTATCTGTTTCCTTTCAGAATCCATCTACTGCATAAACCGAGGCACCGAAGCCTTCCTAATAGATGACATTGAATTTCTAATGGGAACTTCTGCAATAACTGATTCATCACGTCCAAAGCATGCCACTGCAATATTTCATTTTGTCATTGGTTACACTTTTCTAAGCTCAGTGATGCTCACAAAAGCCATTGGGTACCATTTTGCCTGCATCAAGAGCTTTATATTTCCAAAGAAGAAAGAGAATGTCAAATCCCTGTTTAAATTTAATAAGCTATATCCATCAAATTTTTGTTCCAATATGTACTTTTTCATATTGTTTATCATTACATTTTTCCTAAAACATTCATCTTATTTCTGGTAACTCTATATATTATGTAACAAAATTAAATCAATATTATACCATGATCAAAATCTTAATATATATATTAGGAAGTCATGCTCTGGGAACTATTTGAAATAATCTTCTATTTTATGTTAGCCTCTTTTTCAAGTCTGGTCTCTGTGATACAGCTATTTTTCTTCTGCAGCTGATATAACATTTATGGGAGGGGGATTTCTAATTTTACTTTGCTGGTGTATAAATGTGTCATTTCATACAACTAGCTGTTTTTCTTTGTTGTAACTTCTTTCTCTCTGTTTTAGCCTGAGGCTTTCCTCTTTATTTGATCAGTATAGTTTATATCATATTCTAGGCAGCACTTCTTCCCAGGAGAAAAACAGGATTTCAAATTGCTACTCATGATTCCTAAGGCAAACTGAAAGGGTGTCGCCTGAATTAATGTTTTCCTCACCGTTTTTGTTGTTTATTGGTTTTATTTCCATTAGCTGATGGATACATTTATTTGATACCTTTTAATATCATTCTTTCCTTGTGACTTCCAGTTATTTTTTGGCTTGATTATTTATTGTTGGTCTTGTGAGTGGTGAAACGGAAAAATAATCAATGTGAGAACTTCGTGGCAAAATTTGAATTAACTTGTTAATAAATAACTAAAAGGTAGCTGGGGTGTGCTGAGTTCAATTTTCCTTTGATTGGCCTCTGAGATAAATGAGCAGGAATTTAAAGAAAGAGAGTTGGATTGTTGTTTACCATCACTGTTTATGGCTTACAGATACTCCATTTACCATTAAAATACACGATCTATTTTTAAGAGTATTTTCTGCACAGAACTATCTGACAGAAAAATGTATTAGCTAGACCTAAAATATTTTTTATGCATCTTCATCCCCTAATTTAAAAGAAAATATCTAGTATTATAGAACATGGTAGAAAAATGACTTAGTTTCCCTTACTAGTCAAAAGCAAAAGAAGTACCCTGAAATGTATTCCAATTGCAATAATCCTCTCACAGAAATAATTTTTTAAAAAAAGTTAAATTCTCAACATATTTGTACAGAGCAGAGAGACAGAGAGGTAGTATGGACATCCTTGGAGTCAGACATGGTCAAGAGCAGAGACAAGAATGTGGCCAGGATCCAGTGCCTTCATCGCAAGGCATAGGTAAAGGTCATTGCAACTCCAGTCCTTGGGAGATGGCGAATCCATGTGGAATCATTTCCAAAGCAAGTATGAAGTTCTAGGTCATTTTTAACAGTGACCTTCAATCATCTATGTATTAATGGCAATCATGCTTTCATGTTATCTCATTATTTTACCTTTTTGTCACATGTCTACCATTGGATAAAAGGCGTCCAAGTTCCCTATGTTTCCATTATGCATGAGCAATTATTTCTAGATTATTAACTAAACCATTAAATTTCAACCAAGGCCTATTTTTCATAGCCAAAAGTTGCCAACAACGTATAAGGTGAGTATACCTCAATCTTGCCTTGAAATGCTAAGCTCAAGGAGCTAGGGTACTATCATCTCATTCTAACATGTTTTGCAATAGGGATTTGAATGTAACTTATCTCAGGACCAAATACCACCCATTCACAGATCAGAAGGCCAAATAGATACCTGTTTCAAGAGAACCTATTTAACCTAACTGCCTACATCAATTTAAAGCTTAATTTGTATGATGGATGAATCGGTCGTAACCTTTTCTCTTTAATATACCCTAATTCATAGCTACTCTGAGGATGTGAGTACATTTATTCTTCCTCGGTTACCTTAAAATGATGTACATCAGTAGGGAAGTGCTATTGTTTCACTGAATGTAAATTAAAATAATAAAATTAATGTCAAAAGTCATTTCAGTATATACTTTATCACCATGGTAACTCACAGGTAAGTGAGTTGGTAAAATTGCAAATTACATATTCAGCTATTTAAAGACATCAATGAACTAAAGTCATTTAATCAAGGTTCTCATTGCTTGTGCTATGTAATCAAGACAACCCGATTAAAGTCAAAGTCAGAAAGCCACAGCCTCCCTCCCCCCGCTGGAATTTCTGCTATCAAGTTCAGCCTGGCTCATGGCTATATGCTATATTTTGTAAGCATATTAACAAAGATTTGTTTCCTTAAGGGAATGGGGGCATGTTACAAAAGTAATTTAACTCACAAATGCAAAACTGAGGTCAGATTCCTCATTTATCCCTCACATGCAAACATCGTCAGAGCCAGAACAGAGGGAGACTGGTAGAGCCTTGTGACTCACCACCCGCATCCTATCCAGTTCCTGCCTCCAGCAGCTATTCCAGGCTACCCATGGTCAGTTGGACCCAGATCAGAATTGATGCCTGAGGTTTGTTCCTTTTGGGTTGGGTACAGAGGACCAGGGTGATCTCCAGCTTCCTCCTTTACCTCCTCCTCCATCTTGACCCCAGGGTGACTTCTGAAGCCTGTCAAAAAATACCTCGTTTAATGACCACAAAAATCAGTCCATATACAACCATGTATACACTATGTGCTCCATCGTGGCAGTCTTAAAGGATCCACACTTCTCCAGACTGTCTTCGATGGCCACTTAAACCAAACTGGATTGTGACTTTCAGAGGACACGGAGCAAGTAAAGTGAATTAACCTATTTGTCTTTTGAGAGTTGAGCTATAGTAATGCACAGGCATGTAGACGGAGAATTCTGTGTTTGAAAACATAGAGGCACAAGCCTGAGAATTAACTGTTTGCCTGTAAGATGCATGAGTGATGCTTATTAATGTAATTTTAATAAGAAACAAATTGACATAAGGCCTCTCTCTTATCCCCAAGTAGTTTTACCGGCAGATGGAGAGAGCTCTTCACTCACTCCTGAAATACCTTGAAAAGCCACAGGCATTGTTGCCCTGGCAACATTCTATAAGAACAAATCTTGACCCAGATGAGAGGGCAAGGCAGGCAGTGTGGAATTTACAAAGCAGTATAAAGCCTATCCAGAAAAAGGCAGTTTGACTGCCCTCGATTGTTAGACCCCTCCTTTCTCATTCCAAGCAATACTTAATGTCTAAATCCCAGGTTGACTTGCTGTACTATTAATATTTTCTTTCTTTTTTTTTTTTTTTTTATTTTTGAGACAGAGTCTCGCTTTGTTGTCCAGGCTAGAGCAAGGGCCATGGCATCAATCTAGCTCACAGCAACCTCAAACTCCTGGGCTCAAGCAATCCTCCTGCCTCAGTCTCCCGAGTAGCTGGGACTACAGGCATACGCCACCATGCCCGGCTAATTTTTTCTATATATATTAGTTGGCCAATTAATTTCTTTCTATTTTTATAGTAGAGACGGAGTCCCAGAGAGCTAGGATTACAGGTGCGTGCCACTTCACCCGGCCCTATTAATATTTTCATATGGCTGGGCTTCCCACCCACCCTCCGTGGGCATGCATGGGGTTACAACCAGCTCATCAAGATGTCCAGCTGGCAGGGGAGCAGAGCTCCTGGCTGCCTGAGGTTTATGCTCAATGTACCAGGGAGCCAGAGTTAGTGAAGAAGGGACACAGGGATGAGACCTCTCTGAAGAATCCGAGGGCTGCAGTCTGGACGAAGAAACTTCCATGCACTGTGAGCAAACAAGCCTAGAGGGTATGGCCATAGGTGACCCGAAAATGTCACCTAAGACCTATGGCACCTCAGAGATCACTGACATTAAGGTGCAGGTCCTGCCAGCAAGGACCGAAGGACCCTTCCTCCAACCGCCATGTGGTCACAGGCATCACCCAGATGTTCTCTTGGAGAAAAGTCCAACAGGAAAACTCTGAGTTACCCAGAGAGACTTTTCTAATGTTTGCATGGGATCAGACTGAGTTTATCTGACTAGACTAAAATTTGGTTTTTGTTCCCACAGACAGTGTATAGGGTCTCAACAGGGAGATCAGATCAGTTATAGAAAAATAAAGGCATCTTTTGTCTGAGGAATCTAAGTTTATGCAGTTTCGTGACCTTGCTCTGCATGTCTCTGCGGTATCACACACATTACACACACACGCGCATTTATACACAGAAAGAGACAGGGAGAGTGACCGCAAGGGCACCAAAAGAGGAGGTGATTCTTTCTGGATAATGGGTTTATGGAAAAGTTTTATTTTTTCTTTCTTGCTGATTCACATTTTCTAAATTTAGGATAATCAACCTATTTTAATAGTATATAAAGAGAATTATTTTAAAAATAAAATATGAGAATATGCTGCTTCTCGGGATATGTCCCTCTTTATATTCCAGACAGCCCCCCAGACTCCTGAGGCATTCTATGGAACGCCTAGGGCAAAAGGCCAATTCCCCTGGTTTTCCTGGACCCCTGACTAGTGACTGGTCACCCCTGACTAGTGACTGGTCACATTTTTATTACCTGGGTATAAAAATGAAGGTTTAAAACCAGTGCTAGGTCAGTTCACACACAAGTGTGACAATGGCATATATTTCCATTTATCTTGCCAAAGATTATTGTTTCCAAAATTGTCAAACTCTGTCTAGAGGCAGAGTCCCACTTGGGGACTATATGGCCATGCATATTCTAGAAATTCTCTTTTCTGAAAGAATTCCTGACGAGAGACTACTGCAATCTGAGCATTCTCAAAAGATTTCACCAGACCTTACAGGCTAGAATGCTAATGGTCCTAGACAAGCTATACCACCATTAGTGCCATCTCAGAGCTCAAAAGTAAAACCAAGCAAGACTATTTTGCACTACTTCTGCCTCATCACATAGTCTAGTGTTCTACCAAGCTCTCACACTTTCCTGGATGCAATCTTAAAATCTGACCAGCTGAGAGATTGAATGTGCCATGTTTCTAATATCCACAACTACAGGTACATGACATAATCAAGATTGTCATAATGTGTGTTAAGAAATTTTACCCCAACAGAGAGGGCTAGGCAGAGCATTCAGAAAAAAATCAGATTTTCTTCTTATATTATAGTCTTACCTGTTCTGTAAGTAGTGCTATAAAGACCGAAATACATATCTAAGACCAAATTTAAGCCAAGTGCTATCAATCCCTGAACCTACAAACATTCTGAAAGATAACCTGCAACACCTCATTCCAAGTAATTAAAGCTCATTGGAACCTGCCTTGATTCCAGTGAAGAATCCAAAGCTCTTATCTGACAGGTTAATGAGGATTTGAAATGAATAGTATTACTAATGAGAGTCTTTGAAAATTAATCATATCATATTATTATTAACAACTGCAAAAAGCTAAACTTCCAGAGATTAGATTACATAGGATAATTTTGAAATGTGAACAAGTCAATATTGAAGTGACAGAAGACTATTTCCAAGTGGGATTAATAAGACATAAAGTACGGAATAAGAATTAAGAATGGGTAAGGAAATAAAGACATTCCTTCATTTGAATATTTATGTGTATTGGAAAATGCAATATTTTGTTTGATTGTAGTCTATGCTATTGTTTTTATCTGCTACCTTATGTTCTACAAGAAAGAAGAAATAAATTAATGCTGAAAGAACATTCTGATTTTATGTCAACTGAGGCAAAAAATAGCACAATTCTATTTACCCAGGAAGTTTTACTCTAATATAAGGCATCACTTATCTTTCTCAATTCTTCAGCTAGGTCCTTTTTGGGCATTCATACAAATCTGGCTGAGAATGGCACTCTAGAATTTTTCAAAGGTAGAGCACCTGCATGGCCACCCCTTCTGTCCTTCAAGTGTATGGTAGGCAGGTCCCAGGATGAAGGACCAGTAGTCAAGCATGGATCATTAATCCCCTACACGGTTTGAGACATGCTGTCTCTCCAGGTAGGATCAAGGAGGCAGATTTTACATATTAATGAGCACTGCCCTTCATTTGGAACACTGAATGAGCACCTCGTGTATGTCTGGCCCTGGGCTGGATCCCGGAGACACAGCAATGAACAAAACACATGCAGACCCTGACTTCATTAAGCTCAACTTCTCGTGCTAGAAACAGACATTAACAAAGCAACAAAATGAGTTTCAACAAACTGAAAGAAGGCCAAGAGCTGTGAACGATGATGTTTAAGCAATGGGCAGGGCCAGGCCATGTTTTGTCATTTTCCTAAGATCAATGTGATGCTCCTGAAAGTGTGTTGGGGGAGGGATGTGTAACCTGACCAGACGTGCATTTTGAAAAGATTCCTGCTGTCTCCAGTGTGAACGGTCTGGAAGGAAGCAAGGGGTAGGCACGGAAAGACCACTTGGGAGGTGAGAGCAGTAGTTCAGGGAAGTGGACTTGGAACATGGAATCTTGGACTATTGGAGAAGTAATTATGGGAAAAAGTAAATGGATTGAAGAGATCTTGAGAAAGTAAACAGACAGGACATTATGATAAATTAAATATGAAGGAATGAGATCTTTTACTCTCTAAAAGAATTTCTAGAACTGCCTTGTAGGGTTGATAAGATTATTGCCATTTTACAGATAAGAAAGCAAAGGCTCAGAAAGGCATGAAATGGACAAAAGTCAGATTTCCAGCTCAGGTCTCCCGGAGTTAGAAGCCCATGTTTCTTCCAAGATACATTTTTCACGTGAAGCAGAACATGACCTTCAACACTGTTACCTACATATTTGCAAACGTTCTCTTGCAATGTCAGTCCGCTTTATTCCTCTGTTCCTAGCTTTTGCTCACAGAACTAACACTTATTGTTATATTTACTGCTCCAATAGGCAACGTAAGCCCTATGACATCCAGGTTCCCATATCATTACTTTATTTTTTTAACCACAGTTCCTCCGTCAGGTTGTGAAAGATAATCATGATTTCTCCCCAACTACATTATTCAGTTGCCTTATTCTTCCTCCTGCCAGGTTGGCCAGGCAAAATTCCTTTTCTGTAGCATCTGCCCATGGTTTGTTTTCATAGCATGAAAATACAGTTTCCCTTACCTCCTTCACTTAAGCTTTCTCATCCCTTCTACTAATAATCTCCACAATCTGTTTCTGTACTTTAGCAGATTTCATAACTGTATATAAAGTCAAGATAGCAAGTTACGTCATGTGGCTTTTCTCACCCCTTCTGCTCATCCTCCTTTTGTCATCTGCTCCCACATCCCAAAGATTTACTGACCTCGTGCCTTGATCAGTAATGTCGCTTATAAGCTTTCTTGTCTTTTTTAAATGTATGACCTAGTCAAGTTTTTTCAGGGATTGAGATGATTTTATTTTAGACAATAGAGTACGTTTTCTACTGTGTAGAACAGGGGTCCTCAAACTTCTTAAACAGGGGTCAGTTCACTGTCCCTCGGACCGCTGGAGGGCCGTGGGAGAGTGTGGCACATTCCACACATGCGCACTGTGGGCCCAGGAGTCGGCTGCTAAGCAGGACAGGCAGAGGCGGCAAAAACACCCGGCGGGCCAGATAAACGTCCTGGGCAGGCCGCATGTGGCCCGCAGGCCGTAGTTTGAGGACGCCTGGTGTAGAGAGTTGTGGCGGCTATTCTCAAGTCACCAAAGACAGCCAAATAACCATGCGGATGTCCATCCGCCTTCCTGGGCCCAGCTGACACGGAATGCGCCAGGGTTGGTGAGGCCAGGCATTGCAGGAGTCGTGGGGTGGAGTCAACTGGAGCCTGGCCCCCAGGAGTCTGCCCACCTAATGAACCTGCATGTTTCTTACCTAACCACATTTTTCAGATTTTTAAAAAAGCAAATACATTAAAAGACCATTTTTCTCATATTCCCTTTATATAACCATCCCATGAGTCCTTAAAAGGCAAAGTAAGTCCCCTCTTCATATAATCATGTCACCCATTTCTCAAGGCAGGCTGTCACGCCTCACCCCTTGGAGGGTCTCAATGATAACTCCTTCCTTGGAAGTCTTTAGCACTTACTTTCTGGGTCACTGCTTCTCAAATTTAACGTGCATTCAAATGCCTGCAGATCTTTTTAAAATGTAGATTCTGATTCAGTAAGTCTGAGGTGAGGGTCAAAATTCTACATTTCTAACAAGTTCCAGGGGATGCTAATGTTGCTGGTCTAGAAACCGCACTCTCAGCGACAAGCTATCCTACACACAGAGCATATGCTAACTCATCCAAAAGGTAATGGAAACGTGTTTTATAGAATGTGTGGTAACACCGCATAGTACTTACCTGCTTACTAACACCACTTAATAGCTGCGTGATCTTGGGTAAGCTACATAATCTCTCCTCAATATTTCTCATTTATAATCACAAAATAATAATATTATCTACTTGACAGACTGTTATGAGGATTAGATAAATAAATACATGTAAAGTGCTTGCCTTAGTGCCTGGTACATAATAAACATTCAACAGATACTGATTATAATCATCATCATCATCATCATCTCTCCAACTAGACTCTAAATTTATTGAGGTCAGAGTTTTACAACTCATTGCAACCTCAGAATTTGTCATGCAACATCTCTTTACAATGATGACAGGGTATAGAGGGGTTGATGGTAATTGTGTTGAGTAGTTTTAGCATTTCTCTTAATTCTGGCAATATGTTTCTATAGAGTCCTTCAATAGGTAACTTTCTATTTATGAGATCCCACATACCCTATTATACCCATTCAAGGAAGTCTGAAATATTATTGATGAATAAGTATTATCGTATATAAAATATAAATAATTGGCTGAGCATGGTGGCTCACACCTGTTATCCTACCACTTTGGGAGGTTGAGGCAGGAGGATTGCTTGAGGTTAGGAGTTCGAGACCAGCCTGAGAAACATAGTGGACCTCTACAAAAATAGAAAAATTGGTGGAGTGTGGTGGTGAGTGTCTGTAGTCCCAGCTGCTCAGGAGGCTGAAGCAAGAGGATTGGGGGGGTGAGGGGACAGGAGTTTGCTGTGAGCTATGATGATGCCACTGCTCTCTAGCCTATGGACAGAGCATGATCCTGTTTCAAAAAAAAAAAAGAATATATATATATATGATTAATTTCCTTATATTACTCAAAAATGCATTTATAGCACAAGTTTGCCTCTGTTAACTGTATATAATTGTGGGTGTCAACTAAACAGATTAAGAATAAATTGGGGTCAGAGATTGCACTGAGAGAAAAATTATTTGTAATGCTAAGTAATAAATATCTATGGCATCCAACAGCCCACAGTACCAAGAGCCCAGAAGACAGGTGGGAAGTTCCCAGAGCAGAAAGAGGATCCTTATCCTGAACAGAGGATGCAGAAGATGAAAGAGATAGTCCAGTGTTCTGGTAATCATTTCATTCTTTACAGCCACAACCTGCTGAGCACATTAAAATGAGTCCAAGTCATTCCCCCTTTATTTTCCACTTCAGCCCCCATGGATCCATCCACCCATCTGCTTATAGGTCTGTCTTGGTTACCTCCTACCTCACAACAAACCATTCCAACACTCAATGGCCCTGAACAACAATTCATTGTTATCCCTTGTATTCTTGAGTTGACCAGGCTTAGCTGAGCAGCTTTCTCCCTCAAGTTCTCCCATGCAGTTGCCATCAGATGGCAGACGAAGCTAGAGTCACCTAAAGTCTAGACTTGGGCTGGCCAACTAAGGTGGTGCATCACTCACACGTCTTTGGCCTGGGATGGCTGGCACAGCTGGGGGTGCTCAGGCACTTCTCCCCACTCAGCCTCTCCATGTGGCTACCTTGGACGTCCTCCCAGGGCATGGTCTCAGGGCAAGCCGACTTTGTGGTGGCTGGCTGCCCACAGGGAAAGCACCCCGAGAGACCCAGGCAGCATCTACACAGCTTCTGAATGCACTGCAGAAGTCGAGCAGCGGCAGTTGTACTTCACCCTGCTGGCCAGCCCAGACCACACGAAGGCTCGCTTTCTGGAAGTGACGCTTCACTGGGGCGGGAGCTGTCTTTGGAGAGTAGCTACCACAAGCCCCAAAGCTCTCAGGTGAGTCATGTCCCACATGTGTATGGAGAAGCAGGAGAAGGACATCCCACCTTTGCCAACACTGTCTCTTGCCAAGATCAGATGGGGAAAAGAGCAAACAAACAACCCCATTTTTTGTAAAAGCTTCTGCCTTTGTTCAGTCCTCAAAACCTTTGGATAACATTGTCCAGTAAGGCAGAAAGTTAAGAGCTGTCTATTAGGATTTGCGAATTCACAATCAAAACAGGACATTCTAAAGCCAGAGAAGTTATTAAACAATAACAGCAAATAAGAAGCTAAAAGAAGCCATCACCTCATCTGCTTTCCCTGGTCTTAGGTGGAGTTTGGACAGCAGAATATTCATTTCTTCCTAAGTGTTTCCTCTGAAAGAAATGTTCAGGTGGCAAATATTGTGCAGAAATACATTATCTGTTTCCTGAACAATGAGGTAAAACCAGAAAGTAAGCCCAATGCTTGCTGATTCCCTCCTGCCAAAACATCATTAACTGTTTGCAGAAGAATTCTCATAGGAAAGGGAAAAAGAGGACCTTGCTCCTATATACTCCTGCCCGTTTCCCATAGGAATAAAGCAAGAGCCACGGATTTTCATGAGCATGCTCAAGGCCCGCGAGCCAGTGCCTGACCTGGGTGTGGACTGTAAGTCACATTGGCAAGCCAGATGTTTTCTTTTCCAGAAATGATTTTGAATCTCTTATCTTTCCCTCCCATTCATAAGTGGGATAATTAAAATTGATTGAGCATCCACTGGACATAAGGTAATATATTCAGTATTCTTTCCAAAAATCTCTTATCTCCATTTTCCCATAAAGCAGAGACTAGATATGCAGTTGTTTTCTCTGGTGTTTATCTACAAACCACAGCCAGGTGTTAAAACGTAGTTCGGAAGGTCACAAATGTGTTTAGTACAGAGTGCGCATAGGTTTCTTCAGTCTCAAGTACACGTGGCCCTTGTGTATCATCTCTGCACACAGTGACAGGATGTTTCTGAGAACATATAAACATATATGTTCAGAACATGTAAAGTTGCATCTATTACTTCATGGTACCTCTTCCTGCCAGTCCTACTTTATCCTTCTAGAAACTGCCTCTTTCAGAGTTCCTGCCTCCTCCAGCTCATGAACAAGCACATGGCCCAGGCAAATCACAGTGTTTGATCCCCTGGCCAGACAGAAGATAGCCTTCGAATCAAGCCGGGAGAACCGGGTTTCTTTTCCAGAATCTACATGGATTTGAGGAAGAGGAAGTTCTCTCTCTTTAGGGCAGATACGTGCAGGGCCGTCTCTGACACACGCCAAAGTAATCCAGTCAAAGAAGCTAACGAAAGTGGAGTTGAAATCTGGGTAGAAAGAGGCAGCATTCCGTGACATCGTTTGAACCTCTGGACCTAAGGTCACTATGCCACTGGACTTTCCTATTACATGAGTCAATAAATTCCTCCCCCTCCTCCTTTATAAGCTATTTGGGGTTGGGTTTCTCTCACTTGTAGCTATGAAGTCCTAACTAATACACAGTTGCTTTAGGTCAAACCAAACCAAAACATTCCACCCACATAATAGCACAATCACTGAACACCTAGAAAGATCCATCATTTTGGCGGCTATGAGGGTGAGTTTGCCAGAACCTCACAGTCAGCAGAGCTATTAGAGAATTTCAGCCACCACGTGAGTAAACTGCTCCGGCATTTTGAGGTCTCTTTCTCCTGACTGTGCATCTGCCGGATCGGTCAGGGTCCTAACAAACATATTTTAATCAAGCAACTACTTACAGAGGGGTGAACAGGATTAACAAGGGTTGGGCACCCAGACACTAGCAACAAGAGAAAGCTCTGCCACCCTTTGTTACCAATGATCAGAAGGAGCCGGCACCCTGGCAGGCCCCTCGGCAGGAGCGGCAAGCGTGGGGGGATTCGTGCCAGGGACGCAGCACCACGGCAGGGAGGGGCAAGGGAGGCTGGGCCCGAGCCCTCTCTCCTCCTGCCTTCTGATCCCCTGCCAGGCCTCCCTCTGGCCAAGCCCCACTGGAAGCCAGCCGGCAAAGGAGCCCCAAGACGCAGGCATGAAACAGTCAGTTCCCTCCGAAAGAGAGCGGTGCAGAGAAAGAATCAGCATTAGGAAACAAAACAGAGAATAACTGAGACACCTTCCCACCCTCTATTTTGGTAAACGTAACATAACACCACTAAAGCACCATTAGGAATGCATGGGGAAACGCACTTTGGTTCTGACCTTGCATGCTTTGGTATAAGAACGTTCACCTTCCAGAATTTCCTTCCTGTCTTTGTTCCTATGAATCTATATCATCTCTTCAAGATGATTTTAAAACTTAAAGTACATTATTCTCTCTTATACCATGATCACATAAACTTTTTTGCTCTATATTTTCTCACTTGTTCCCTAGATACCCTTATATACCGAGGATCAAGGAGGAAATAGAAAAGGACCTTGGAAGCTCTGAAGCCAGGATCAGGAATGACAAAGATCCTAAGTGTTTGATGTTCCTCACACTCTTTGAAGAACAAATGCACCCAAGTGTATGGTCTTTAGTGAGATGAATGTACACACTAGGATGTTTTGCTTTGTTTTTGTGCATCCTTGCCATAAATCTTCAGGCAGACATTTCTCCTTAATACATACAGTATATGGGAAATTGTTTTTTGGCTATAAAAATGCATTAACAGCTCCAAAGGAGCAATTACTCCATGTATTGTAAATGCACATTAAGACTAATACACCACACTTATCTAAACCTCAATGAATTCAGAGACGCGGTATTGCAAGTCCAAAGGTGACTCCGATTAGTTCAAGATATAGACCCCTGGGGGAGAGGGCTTTGCTCGGCTGTGTCAATTACAATGACACAGGTATAAAGCAAGGACCTGGTCCCATTTTGTTGCTTTTTAAAGAAGCTTCAGCATGTAGGATGAGGCTGTACAGACACAGGAGTGTTTATGCCAGTACATTCCCATGGTGAATCTCTGCAAGCCTTCTGACTTAAGTTAGCCCCTCACGTTCGGAAATCATTGTGTCTCCTGCAAACAGCGAGTCAATTACTGAGGCTATATGCCTGGTTTTAGAGTAGACTTTATTTATTACCCTTGTTATGGCTGGGATATGGAGGACCCTAACCATAATGTGTGAAATCAGATTCTTCTCCTGTTGCATTACAAATCTCATTGGATGCAGTGAATTTGCTTTATTCGGGTCTATTCTGGATTAACGGGAAGGGAAATATGGATTTTTTTTATCCATATAAACAACGAAGACTTGTTAGAGACTTGTTTCTGATGTTTATGGATTTCTCTTTAGTGCATACAGCCTATAGAAAATTGTTTTTAAGCAATAAACAATAATTGTATTTGGGGACACAGAGGTACTAGTGCCGTATTGCGTTCAGCCTGCTGATAAATTTCTCTGGCCTATTTTTTTTTCTTATGCAGACATAAAAATACAAAGACAAACAATAAATTTTCCTCCCTCCACTGCAACCTTTTCCTCTTCCGCTTTATTTTCCACTACATTTCTCGTTTGATATTACCTTTTTAAATTGCTAAATATAAATATTCCACAATGAATGTCTGTAATTAGGTTGTCTGCTCCCCTTCAAGGACTTGTTAGAAAGAGAAAGGGCTTTAATCTAAAGCAGGCGAACAGAGCTAGAAGTTAATTAGAAATTAGCCATATATCCTGGGTAAATTATTTATGCTAAGCCATGTGTTACTGTAAAAATAATATACATTTACACTGACTATTGTAAACATAAAATAATTAACAATAAAAGGAAAGATATTATCCCTTAATAGAATCCCTTTGCCAAGACCAATTTAATTTTCTCTCTCATAATACTGAATGATAACCCAGTTCTCTGCTTGATATCTCATACAAAGTGCAAAGGTTCTTTTTCAGTCTTTTTCCAGTTCTCTTTTCTCTTTTCTTCTCTTTATCCATCTATTCCTCCCTTTCTTCCTCTTCTGCATTAAGACTTTTTCTCTGATTTATGTTAATTTTTAGCATTCCTTTACCTTCTCTTTTAATTTTTCTCCCTTTTTTCTCTTTTTTCTCTTTCCCTCTTCTTCCATTTTTCTAATCAAAAACTGAATAGACATCTACACTCTCACTAAGTGTGATTTTTCTCCCTCCTCACCCCAATCTCTGTTCCCTTTCTCTCTCCTTTTTTTTCCCTTTTTTCTCTTTGGGATCTAGGCTTCTGACAAAATGTTTATTGTTTGAGTTGCTCGAGAATAAAGCTGTAAGGTATAAGCATTAAATGTAGTATATTTTAATTCTCTCTCCTTTTTCTTCCTTATTCTATTAGAAAGGACATAAAGGTCAAAATGGACCCACCCTGAATGTGCCCTCAACCCACTTAGCAGCCTTTGAATTCAACCCGAATGCTGAAATATGTTTGGTTGCTGTGGTGAACACATATATGTAATAGAGTTTCACAGCATCCCTTTAGGGACTAGGGTATTTGTATTCATATACTTCTATACGCGTAATCAGTATTAAATACAATTTAATGAAGTGTCTTTGTGTCTAAAACGCAGTTACCTGAGGACTCTCCTTAGAAAACATTCATTGAATTTTTTTCCCCATTCATGTCTGGCAGCAACAAATACTGTGCAGCTTTTACATGGTTAGTGTAGGTGTTGTTAATGTACTTTCCACATCCATTTAAATGCAAATCTTCATGCAAATAATCACTTGGAGGAGGGAAGAAAAAGAGAATGTGTTTAGCTGAAGACAAAGCTAGAGGGATAATAGAAAGCATGAATAGGGTGTCAGTGGAGGGCTACACAATAAAAACCTCCCCTGCATGAAAATGAAAACACATTAACGACAGCACAGAAGATTTCTCAATAGGTTCTTACAGTATTGTTGTATGTAAACACGATTCCCAGCAGGTGAAACAAAATGAATGAATTTGGAAGAAATTTACATGTCTCTAGGAGGAGTAAAAGGTTGAACCAGTTGTACAGAACAGGCACTTGATCAATGCCCAAAATATCAACGAAGGACAAATATTTATGCTTCCTTCAGAAATCCTAAATTCAGAACCAAACAGCTCATTGTCCAAATGACTTACTTGATTATTAAATAATGCTGTGGGGAGAGCCTTTCAACAGAAAAGTAGGAAATGAGTTGGGACTAAATAAATATCATTATACTTGAGAACAGCAACTTTGAGGCTGAATTTGGCCCTGAGGAGGGCTGGATTGTGATCCTAGGGAAATTTCCAATTTGCACTATTTGCAGAGAAAACGTTACATCAACAAAGGTTAAGTGCTGGCATTAAGAAAAGCAGAATGTCCTAGAGTTTCTTAGTTATTTCTATTTTAAGTACCACTCCAAGTTTCCCTTGGATGCTATCAAAAGAGTTGACAAGAAACCAAGGAAGTTGCAAAATAACAAGGCCAAAGGGCTGGTAATGGTGTATAAAGGGAAAAAATGATCTGTTGGTGTTATATATTTCCAAATGGATAAACCTATTTGTGACACATTGTTATATTTGAGAAAAACACTTCAGTTTTCCTGTAGATTTCATGATTTGCAGTTGCTCCATTTGACAGCACCAATAGAGCAATGGAACTTGGAAGACTTGATTTGGACATATTTTGGAAGGATTTCAATAGACTTCAGGCAGTATTATATGCTCTTTAACTTGGAGTGGTTTCACATTTCTTGGAGAGTATGACTGGCTAGAATGATCGCTTCTGATTTCCTTGGCTGCACATAGTGCAACAACACCCAACCCCCGCCCCTGCCACCTTGCCAAAGGGAAAAAAAAGAGTAAAAGAAAATAAACACTTTGCAAAAATTAACTCTATAAACTATATTTATTTTTCCCACAATGAAAAGGTTTTATCATTTAAATGAATATTTCTTTTTGACAGCAGTTCTCCCACTCTTCTGTCTCACTACCTAGCTATTTATTTTTTTATTGTCCTTTGAAAGAGCATTAGGAATCCTAAGACTATTCTCTACTTCTCTACTCATCCAACCCAAATGCTCTATATTTGCATGCATTCTGCTATTGATTTCAAACCCTTAAATTTTAATCAGAGTCAGATGAATTCTGTAAAGAGTTGGCTCTATGCCAGGACATCAGGTGGTATTAGAAAGGGAAAAAAATGCAAATTTCTTTTCCTAAATGTAGAAAATTAGTTAAGATTAGAAGAAGGAGACAATTTGGACTTTGAAAAGACCCAAGTTTCCAAGCATTAAATTGTCCACTGGAATAAATAATACATGGCTGCTATTTATTTATGTTGATGTATGTATTTAAATTATTAACTTATGTTTAAGCTACTAAACACATTTAATTATTATTTTAATTATTTCTTTATATATGTATTAGAATATTATTTAAATTATTAAATATATTTGTTAAAAATATTTATTTATTTATATTTTTAGTTACATATTCTCCTTTTGGTAAAGAATAGGCCAGGAGGAAGATTTATTCATCAGGATAAGCTAGATAATGCCATTTAAAAAATGCCCAAAATTCTCAGTGATGTAATCTAACAAAGGTTTTTGGGTTTTTTTCCCCTGGTTTACTCGTTATCTACTATGGTTCCAACAGAGTTTCTAGGGCAACTGGTCTCCACGCAGTGAATCAGTCACCCAGGCTCATGAGGAATCCACTGTCTTGCAATTGCACCGTCTGAGGCTGGTGGCCTTTCTGTTACCACACTGGGAGAAGACAGGTGCAACTGGAGTTAAACACTTGTGCTTGGCAGTGACCCGCATCTTGTCTTCTTGTAGTTCATTGGGCAGAGTGAGTCACATGGCAGTGAGAGCAAGCTGTGCCCCTCCCATATGCTGGAGGGCCTGGAGAACCAGGTTTACATAAGCAGTGGAAGTCTCTAGCACAGAAGAATATAATGGTATTAGATGTGATTTTTCTTCTTAGAAAATCTATGGGTCATAATTGGTACCTTACTTATCACATTCAACATTCAATTTGGATTGTATTTGTAGATTTATCTATTTCACTCTTGATGGCTTGAGAGATCTTCGAGGTTAGGAAACATATTTTGCTCATTTTGTTACACCCAATGGGCAGTGGACTTATAGTAAGTACTACACAAATATTGATGTAATTAAATGAAGCTATTCTTCCTAAGATAATCACGAAGGTTTCCCTGTCTTTTCTTGGACCAGATATCAGGTCACAACCCTTGGAAAATTATCCAATGCCTGAACTCACAGAAGTCATGGGTAAGTTATGGTCAGGGGACAGTTGGACTGCATCAGTGAAGAGCGATGAGCATATTTTCTAATTAAGGTATCTCACATATCTTCCTTTGTTTACCAGGAAAAAAAAGCATTTTTAGGAAAGAGTTGCTATGTGGTGCTATGAAAATAACACCACATAGCATGTAGTCTATTATTATGAAAATAGTAGAGTAGAGCCTGGACAGTTGAGTGCTTGTCCAGGGCTCTGCCCTTATTTTGCTTTGGGACCTGTATATTCACATCAACTCACTTGGCCTCCATTTCTTCATATGTAGAGTTTTGGATTCAGAGCTCTGAAGTTTTTTGGCTCACGAATGCAATACTGTATGAATTGTGCAACTTAAAGGAATTTTTAGATAATTTTTTCAGAAGTGTTTCAATATTTGTTAATGGTATCAGAGTTAAGACAATTTTGCATTAAAGTCATACCTTCTTCCGGAGGCCCTTTTTCATTTTAATACCCAGCTCTTCATGGCCCTGGCCACTCAGCCTCCCTTCCTCTGCTGTTGGTGTTTAGTTGAAATCTCACTGTCAATTCACACCAAAGCTTATTGTTTCTTTTTTCCTTTGATACAGGAATCAGCTAAAGTTCTAAATAATAAATCTCGGCTAGAAATCTGTGATTCCTCAGTGTACATAGACTTGATGCTAGCAGTTCCCTGCATCCCCTTGTGGAAGCTAAAGGCACCAGATTTCCTCACCCCCAAAACTGTGATAAGCAGCCTATAGGCATGTGACCCAGAGGGGGTCAAAATATGCCCTCATCTAGGGTTATTAATCCTGGACTTGTAACGCCAGAGCACAAGAACTGCTTGGATTCAATTACAGCAGCAGATGTGATAGGACTATCCTCATTAACTGAGGAGGACCCAGAGTTGGGATATTGTCCCTTCAGTAGCAGTGGCCCTGTCCTATGAAAGTGGTGGCAGTGACATTCTGTTCCAGCTGCTTCTACTAAAACAAAGGCTGCTTCACTCCCTGAGTTTTGACTTTCTTGGCTTCTTACCATTTTCCCAAGCCTGGTCCTTTCACCTCCTATCAGTTCTGAAGTTCCCCAAGAGTTTTGCAATAAATTCATCTATTTGCTTAACACCACTGGGACCATTTTTGTTCCTCACAACTAAAAGATTTCTAACTGATTCAGAGGTTGTGGCTGATAATGAGACAATTTGGTACTCTAGCTTCTATAGTTTTTAGTGTCAACAAACATACTAACTCATTTGGTCCTCCCATGAATCCCAGAAGGGCATATAAAAATGTAAATATTTGCAACTTATGGATGTTAAATTTAAGATTCCAAGAGAGTAATTGACTTGACCAAGGTCAATACAGTATTAAGTAACAGATCAAGATTCATAACCAGAACAAAATATTTCATATCCAGTCCTTTTTTGCTGTGCCACTCTGCTCTTCTCCAAAGGAGTCGCTTTAATCACAATAGCCCAACATAGAAAAGCCTTTTTTATCAGAAGATGGAAAGGAATGCCCTCGAAATTTCCCCCGAAGGACTGTCCCCCTGCTCGTACAGATGTAAGTAACTACAAGCTTTAGTTAATTCCAGCTCTGCCACAGGGCCACAACTCAGCGCAGAGGCTCTCTGGCAAGATAAGAACAGACTGGCAGAGGAAAAGCAGGCTCATGATAATTAACAGGCTACGTGGTGCGGCAGAGCCACAGGAACCGAATGGACATGCTGATTGTGCCCCCTTAGAGAGATGTGAGACTTCCTCCTTTGTACTTCAGCCTATAATTTCTTCAACATTGGCATATCTCCTCCCTTTTCCCCACTGTGCGACTTTTCCTGGATCTGGCCGGAGTATGAATTCTAGGAGTACAAATTCTTCAAAATACAATTAAGCAGCCTTAATCTGTTTTCTCAATTTCCACCGGCCTGAAGTCTGTTCTGCACACCCTCTTCTATTCTAAACACCTGTTTGGAGCCTCGCTTCTTAGCATAAATGGGCCTTAAAAACTCTGACGTCTTGGCAAAGAAAGAGGAGAGGAAAACAGCTACCTCAACTATGCAACTCTGAGCAACCAGTTTGAAAGCTAGTGCCCCAGTTGCACGTGGCTTCCGAGCAGCAGACCAGACCTGGAACTGGGGAGTGGTTAAGCTCGTGAGTGAGTATCAGGGACAAGTAAGATGACTATGGCTGTAAGGTGAGATGAAGGCAGCAGGAGTGTCAATAATGACAGTAAAAAGACAGGTTGTTCTCTTTATGAAAGCATAAGTATGATAAGTAGGGAACTTCGTTCATTAGAAGAAGGAGTGATCTTGAAGAGGACCATCCGTGGGCCTAACAACCATGTGAGACTCACCTAAGAAGAACACGAAAGAGACCAGCAGTGTGCAACTCTAGCTCCTGTTTCAGTTCCTGAGAAACTTCACGAAGGAGGCCTACACCTCTGCCGTCCACAGGGTTTTATGAACAGCCCCATTCTGCTTAACATCACGGCGAGCGACAAGGAACGTAAAATGAATATGAGTTGAGTGGGTGAAGGATGGATAAATTTCATATCCTTTTCTTGTAGATAATGTTACAAGCAATAGATCCCAGAAAATAGAGGAAAGATGATAACAGCTAGAAGGAAGGAAGGGACGCAGGCCACATACCAGGGCCAGCGGTGGGAATGGAAGAGAGACAGAGGGAGGAAGCCCAGGCGCGACCCTTCAAGAAGACTGAAAGTATTCTGCCGACAAGGTTTTCCAAAGAGATTGACTCTATCATCAGTGCTTTTTAATGCAGACAACAGAATTCATTATAGATAATATAAAAGAGAAAGGGAATTATTACAGAATATAACAGAGCTCACAAAACCCTTGGGCAATTTGAAAGAATGGGCTCTAAACAGAACTTGCAGCAGCAGCGCCCGTAACTACTCCGGAGAAGTGGCTCGTTAAAGGGTGCGGGTACAGCCTGGGCTTCCACTGCTGTTAGGAAGTGCTGAACCAAGAAGCCACCTCTGCTGCCACCAGCCCCAGGACCCCACTGCCTCTGCGCTGCTCGCCGGAAAGTTAGATCTCCACGCACACAGCCATCGCCTCCTGCTCTTTCCCTTTTCCCTAATCTCATGTGGTTGGGTCTGCTTCGAGAGTGGAGGTCAAAGGCACCTCTAACTGCAAAGGAATCTGTGAGATGCAGTTTCCAGCTTCCCGGGCTTGTGGGTTTGGGAGGACGAGCTGGAGGCAATAGGTCCCAAGGGGGATGATCTGCAGGATCTGCCACATGGACCTTCTGCTATTCACGCTTGCTGCTCTCTAAACCAAAGGTAGGCTGCAAGGATATTTGCTTGTCGTAAAGTAATATGTTTGTTCTTGGGAAATTACAATCCAGATTTCATCTTAAACACATAAATCAAGCTCCCTTTGGAACTCCCTTCCTCTTCAGGCAAAGACCATCAGGAAAATTGGCAAGAAAAATTGTCTCTGGAAAAAAACAGGAAGCCTTACCCAGGAACTACCTTCTTCTGAATTTTCTAGAGATATGGATTGGCATAAAGAGAGGAACAGAAAAATATCTTAAACTCATAAAACTGTAAAACATTGAAGGCGTAGCCAAAGACTTGATCCCAGGGGCAGGACTTTTAACTAGGGGTTCTGAGAGTTTAGTAACAAAGCCACCTGACTGGTGAGATTTCTTTTAGGTCCCTTAATATGTGCATAAAATATCCTATAATCGCAAATGGGATGAAAGCTTGGTGTTAGGAGAACAGTAAGATTATGATAGAAAGAAGGCAAATGTGTGTGTTTTGTTCCTAATCTAGACTCAGATATTCAGCTTCTGCTCTGTCTGATGTAGTCTTAAGGCACAAAACCATCACAGCACTGTCCATACACAGAGCTAACTGGTCCCTGGTCCCTTGCTCCAGTTTTCCTGTGATTAACAAGATGTAAGTAATAAATTAAAAGCTTTTCCCACATGAAGCTTGAAGAAATATTTGTTTGCTTGCTTGTTTGAGTTCCATCATCAAAGACGTTTAGGAAAGACACAAATCCCAGTATTAATTCTCATGAAAATTCATAACAACGTTGAATATTGTTATCTCTAAGGAAAGAAGTACACGTGGCTCCGAGGGGTGCCCTGGCCTTTCGAATACAGTTGACCTTCTGCTAATCATGCTTGTTAGTCATTAAACCAGAGTTATCATAAAGTAATGTGTTTGTTAATTAGAAATTAGAATCTTAAACCAAAGCTGACTTCATCTTTAAAATCATAAGGATATGGATATAAATCGAGCCTCCACTGGAAGCTGCTGTGGGTAGCCATGAAATTCAAATGACATTGCCATCCCAGGAAAATCTCTGGCCTACTTTTTATTAAGAACGATCAGAAGACAGCTTATTTCTCATTTGGAAGAGTGAGCTCTTCTATTTGCAGGAAGATTCCAGAAACACAACTGCAACTTGGAAATGAGAGAAATCTAGTGCACATTGCAGTACTCTCTTCCTGGATTTTGATCCAGGTAAAATCAAGGAACATCAACTTAAATAGTTGGTATAGTTGGGTCCCCAAAGGGCTGTAAAGAAAGGCCCACTTGTATCTTCTCTGATTTTAACCTCAGGGAGACCAGAGTATCTGGTAAACGGCCCAGGACTTTGACGTGAGACGGCAGCACGTCAGGCCCGGAGTCTGCACGCCGTTAACTGCCGTGGTCTGAGGAAGCGCACACCTTCGCCCACTATGGGGTGATGGGTTGGTTCTCCTCTTTACCACCAGGAACTCTGAGTGTCACTTCTGCCACAACTCTTTCAACAAGAGATGACAGGGGCAGCAGAGATGAAACAGCAGGTGACTCGCTTTGCCAGCGGGCACGGCCCTCACTGACACCGAGAAACCTGCGGCTGGGGTCCGCCTGGCTCCCATCAAGTCTCTCCTTGTGTTTCTGCAGCACGCCTGTTTTGCCGCCTTTGTCTTGCCTCTCCAGTTTCTGTGGATCTCCAGGTTGCTGACCACCTGCTCAGACTTTGTAGCCACCTGCATTAATTTCCCTTTGACATCTACTTCCTCTTAAGACCAAACTGCTAGACTCTTGCCAGAAACCTTTGTTCTGAGCCCTGCTGTCAATTTACACTGTTATCTGCTCCCCGTCCCCAGGCCTCCCGTTCCACTCTGACTGTGAGCCTTCTCCTCCCTATTTCCAGCCAACACCTATGATTCCACCACCGCCCACCCCCGCCCACCCCTGCCACGCACCCCTGGCCTCGCTCTCCCAGTGGGAAGTAAAATCCCCATCTGCCTCTCTAAATGGTTTTCCATCCAGCTTGACCCCTGCATGTTTCGCTGACTTACAAAGGGTTTATACTATTCTGCACAGAACACCTGGTGAGGAATATAAGTAAAATCAAATAGAGCTGCAAGGCGGATGCTCACACATTCACACATGCTGTTAGCTTTCATAGGTAAGACACCTCTCTAAAAATACTGGGCTTTAAAGATTTAGCTATTCAAGGAAATGATATGACTTAGAATTACTTTTCCTTGCTTATACTACTGCAAATTTTTTTTAAAAAAAGCATTCTGAAGTCCAGGCATGAGAGAAGAAACAATTACATCCTCCTGTGTGTACCCTGCCTCACTCAACCAGAGGGGCTGATGGAAAGTGTGAGGTATGTGGGCAGCTCTTGCACAGCCTCCACTACTGCGGAAGAAATAGAACCGTGGTTTCGGTGCACAGTCAGCAGTCTGCCCCACAACCTAGTTGGGACCAAAGGCGTCAGTAATTCTGATTTCCCTATATGCCTCTCACGGAGTTGCAAATCAGAAATCTCCTTATGTGCAATCACCTTACTTCTTGTGCAATTGATGGGATTTAAAATTTTTTTATATTAGTCCCTTTTTTCTCCTCACTGTATTCACTAATGAAATTTGGAGATTCTACATGGTCCCATATTTTTCTGCTCCATTGAAAAATGGCTTTTGTAATCAGTGTAATTTGGGGTGGCCAATGGATAGTACGGTATTTTTTAAAAGCCTTCCCTTCCATTTTTACACATAAGAAGACAACTTGCACAATGGCAACTCAGACTTACTACAAGCAGTGATGGCTGCGTTCAACAGCAAAAGCTCTTCTGAGACTCAGCAATCTAGACTTCAAAGTTCATCATCTGCATATGGACTTTAGCTGTTTTATCCCTGACTCTAAAAATAAAGCCTTTTGAAAGGGAATTTGAAGAATTGGGAAGGCTTTTTATCTTTCTATCTCAGTCCAGCCCCAGTGTTTTATAGCACCCCATGTGCTAACTCAGCCATACGAGTATTGGAACAAGTTAAGGCTTAAGAAATCAGGTTGGAGGCAATCTGTAGCACCATGCAGTATTTACTGCCAGGCAGCTTCTATCAAATGTGCCAGTGCAAAAAGAGCCAATGTATCTATTATAGCAAACAACTCCTGAAAGAGAGATGGGGGTAGGGCAGGAACTGAAACATTGCCAATATTTTAAATAGCTCATAGTGGTACATAGTGCTCTTATACCAATAGAAAAATAAGTCATGTTGGTGGTTAGGTAAAAACAGAAGCAGTCAGAACTAAGACAGCAATGGGGGCAAGTGCTAAGGTAAATGATCCTTTGGTAACATGTTACCATGATCCTTTGGTAACAACCAAAATCACCTGTTTTGAAGGTCTTGTCATTTAGTCGAGAATACCTACAGCCATCCAGGGACAAGGTTAGTGAGGTCTGTTAATAAATTCCCTGGGAAACCATCCCGAGATGAGTCAACTTTGAGTTGAGTATACAGCATGCTTGCCCCCAGAAAGTTTCAGAAGCAACAATACAAATTCAAGAATATTTGATTTTTAACATGCAGTTCCTAGGACATTAGCAATTCACCTGTGAGCAGGACAACTCTACCAAGTAATCCTCTCAGTTCCACCTCCCTGGAACTTTCCTGTGACCCTGGGACAGGGCCAGATTGGAGCCCAAGCAGTGGATATACTGAATTTTCTGCAGGCTCAGTGTGATAAGAGCCAGAGATAGATTTCATTAAACTAGGAAAGCAAGACAGCATGACCTTTCTTACACACTCGTGTTTAGAAATAAGATTCATACCTGCTGTGATAGAAACTAACAATGGAATATCACTGATATCTTTATGAGCTCCCTTGGCCTTGCATTTTTATAGCACTTTTACATTTTCAAAATGATCCTAGTAAATTCTCCACATGACTATAGGCAAGAGAATTTGCCTAAATCTACCAAGCTGGACAGGAGAAGAACTATGGCTGGCCTGAGAACATACGTCCTCTAAGGTGAACAATTTTTGAAAGACACACCCACATGAGTATTACCAAGAGAATTGCCAATTCCAGATTGAAATGTATATCTTCTAAGATGTGGGAGGTCATGGTCCTCTCTGCTTTTCTTCATCAGTGATTTTCAAAATGTTCTCTGAGTTGCCACTGACATCTACTAGTCGCCTTGAGGGGAGCTTAGTGGGGGATCCAGAGCTCAGATGTCCCTTCCCATCCAAGCCAGATAAGTCACAGCTCCTCCTATCTAAGTTGGGTTCTGAATATAGTGTGTAGTATATGTGGTTTCTCTTGAAGAAGAGTGCTGCTGCTCAAACAGGAGTGACTAACCACTTTTAGAGATTGTTACCAAAAAAACATTTTTTTTTAAGTTTCTTCCAAACACTTTCATTTCTGGCTGCCCAAAGAATCATAAATCAAGTCACTAAACAATCATTTCTGAGCCTGCCAAGCAAGTGTGTTCACACTAAATGACATTAACACTTTCAGCTTAACTTGTTTTATTTTTACTTGCTTTTATATTCAGATTTCCATTCCAGTTTCATATCCAAATGTCAAACAGTAATAAAGATTTCATCTAAAATGAAATATTGTTTGTTTGAAAATCCATAAGATGCTTTGACAGCAGGAGAGTAGGGCTTATACCAATTTAGTGAGAATCTAATGTGTTATATACATT
This sequence comes from Mirza zaza, assembly GCA_008750895.1. NCBI lineage: Eukaryota > Metazoa > Chordata > Mammalia > Primates > Cheirogaleidae > Mirza > Mirza zaza. The sequence goes on from VSMD01072781.1 coordinate 82,430, forward strand.
TATCTCTAGAGTGTACATGAGCTTTGAAAAGACGAGAATCCCATCTGCCTGTCGAACAGAGATTAGGGGAGATAGATTTAAATGCTGGTTTTCATCATTCTCATATAATAAGCAAGAATAAACAACTGGAAACATCTAAGATGCTTTCAACATTACATAGAGGTTTAACTCTCTCTCTGTTCTAGCCACATTGCACCCTGCTTCACCATGTCATGAAACAAATTTGCTAAAATACAGTTACCTTCCTATAAGTCTAGTGTTTTTGTTTCCTTTTGTTTTGTTTTAATTTTTTGCCAATAACATTAGGCTATTTTGCAAGGTCTCATCCATGCACAAACTGGAGAAGAGAGTCCTCAAAAGCTCAGTTTAGAGAAGCTTGAGCTTCCTGATTTTCTCAAAATAAAAAAGTACAAACTGAAAAGAAAATCAGCTGTTTAAACTTCAGCGCTGGCTGGCAGCCTGAACAGTGCACCGGACAGTGGCGACCTTCCCGGACACACTGGTCTCAGGGACCATGGGAAGACATCACCCCCAGTCTGCTGGCTTTCTCAGAGTCCTCTAGGAGTCACAGGGCTCCAGGCTGCTTTCTCATTTGTCCTCTGACCCAAGAAATGGCTCCACCAAACCCCTAATTTCCCAAGCTACAGAAGTCAGCATGCCTGATTTTCCTGCCCTCTCTCTCCACCCTCCATTCAACCAATCACCATGTCCTGTTGCACTCGTTGTTTAAATGTCCTTCAAATTATTTTATACCCCCTCCCTGCTTCACCCCAGGCCATTGCCCTGTTCAAGCTGTCATCATGTATCAAATGGACCATTGAGTCACCTCCTAATTAGCCTTCCGACCCCTCATCTCCACTTCCTCCAATGCTTACCATAAGTGTGACTTTTCTAAATCACAGTTCTGATCAGGCCACTGTTTATAATCTTTCCCTGGCTTCCTATTGCCTTCAGGATAAAGTGAAAAGTCCTTAGCGCTGTGCACAGAATGGCCTGATCCCTACCTATCTGTCTTGTCTCATGTTCCATGACTCCCACAGCCAGCCAGGCTCTGAGCTTCGTGATGTGACTGTGCCTCACCTTTCCCATCTCTGGACATGCTCACTCTCTCTCATGGGGAAGACCTCTGCTTTGTCCACTCGACAGGTGTTTACTCATCCTCCAAGACTCTCTTCGAATGCTACCTTCCCTATGAAGTCCCTTCACATCCTAGTAGACTGATGTGAACACTAGTTCCAATACACTGGAAGTGTTAGTTGATATGTCTGTCTTCCCACTGATTCATGATTCCCTCCAGGTCAGGGACTATGATGTCCTCAGTGTATGCTGCACAGTACCTGGCATAAAGCCATCCCCAATAAATGTTGATGTATTAATGGCAGACATTTTCACTAGATGAGGAGACAGAGTCCAGGCCCCTTTGCTCAGTGGTGCAGTATTCAACTCAACCTCATTAATACCCAGAATCTTTAAGAATGAAACTACAGTAATAAATGGATCTGAGTTTCTTTCCAGCTTCAGAATAAAATCCTTCAATTTTATTATCTCTAGGGTCATGGTGATGGCCCTTCCTTTCGTCAAGAAGAACCTCTAAAGTTGTGAACACCAGAACATAAGTCTGCTAGTACCATAAGTGGCCTCTGGGTTTCTTGTATGTCAAGTTACCTAGGCCATTTCACACTGATAAAGATGGGACCATTCAATAAATGAGTGAATGAATAAGCAACCCAATTCAATCATTTTATTTATACTCTCTAATTTGATTAAGAAATTTAAATCTTGTCATTGTGCCTCTGTTTCTAAAGCCTTTCTAAAAATCAAAGTAGACTTATTTAATGGCTAAAGACATTGTTAATTACACACACATACTGTTAGAAACAGAGCAACAATTGTATCCATACTGGAATCAATCTGTAGAATTCTCATTTTGATGATAGGAAAGGATTAGTTTCAAGTGACTAAAAAGTCAATGACACCTTAATTTCACAGTTTCCATTTTACTGATTCGAGAAAAACATGTCATTGGCATCATGTTTTAGTGCTTAATCTTGCACAGTAGATGACACAGGGACACTCTAAGAGATCCTAGATAGCCACTTTCAAAGTCAAACGTCTAATGGGAGAGTGGTGTCATAACAGAGGGAAAATTAACATTCATTAGTCAGTTCTAGAGGAAATATCTTGAAGCATAATGAAATAACATACGTACAAGCATCAAACTTTCTGTGATAGCTTTAAAATGTGCACCCACACATTTCCAACTGGTTGTTTTTGCCTTAGATAAAAAGGAAAGCATGACAGCAATGAAGTTGTAGAGGCACTTGATACACTTTTTTCCCAGGCAGACCAATTAGTAATTGTAGCCTTTAAAAGGATCATTTTGTAACTTTCTGTCAAGGGAAACACTGCCAAACTTAGCAGGAAAAAAAAAAGATGGCATTTGATTTGCCTTTGCTGTGACAGCCTTCCTTTTCCTCTGAAAAAGACTCTGGCCTCCCTCACACTGCAGCCCTGAAAGCTGGGTTTGATGTTCCTCTCTTCAATGCACAACCCAGAGTGTCCAGCATGGCTGTCACTGAAGAAACCCACTCCAGGCACCAGCAGCTAGCAGAGAGCAATAGATTACTGATGTGTTCATCAGCACCCTTTTTAGTTGTAAAAGAAATAAATGCCACCTCACACTGGCTTACAGCAAAAGCGGATCAGCGACTCAAAGCCATCGGGAACCTGCCTGCTCATCTGCCGGCTTTGCTTCCCCGCATCAGCTTCAACCTCCAGCAGCATCGCCATGTCGCGACTCAGGCACCCACCAGGCTCACACACTCGCAGCTGGACGGCCCATCCACAATGTGGATCCTCTCTTTCATGGCAACTCCTGACAGAGGTCCCAGGCAAAGCTGCCACTGTTCAGTCTGGGTCACGTGACTGTCACCAAACTAGCCACGGTAGCCAGAGAGATCCGGTGCCCTGGCTGGCAAGCCAGGGTCAGCTGGGGGCTCCTGGGGTGGGGTGGGGGAGCTGAAAATGGACAGGGTAATTCTTATCTTTTTTATTTCAGCATATTATGGGGGTACAAATGTTTAGGTTATGTGTGTTACCTTTGCCCCCTTCCCCCTGGAGTCAGAGCTTCAAGCGTGTCCATCCCCCAGATGGTACCCATCGCACTCATTATATATGTACATACCCATCCCCCCTTCCCACCTGCCTGACACCCGATAGATGTTACTCCTATATGTCCACTTAGGTGTTGACCCGTTAATACCAGTTTGCTGGTGAGTACATGTGGTGCTGGTTTTTCCATTCTTGGGATACTTCACTTAGTAGAATGGGCTCCAGCTCTATCCAGGAAAATACAAGAGGTGCCATATCACCATTGTTTCTTATAGGAAAGAGTAATTCTCCAGCCAGAAGGATGGAGGAGTGACGATAAGGTGAAAATAACCAGTGTTGACCACAAAATTGAGTCATGCTTCTTCCCCTAAGATGTGAACCTCTGTTCTCTACAAAAGAAAAAAAAAGGCAAAAGCAAGGCAGGGAGCACATGGCTCTTTTCAATAAGTACGCACTGCTGGGCTAGCTCCACTACCTTCACCATTTCACTCTAGAGCGTCTCTTCTCAGGGCCCTCCAAAACCTTCATGTAAAATTTCTTACAAAGACAAAATATTGCTGGTCATCTCCACCTGTAGGACCCGCAGGCACTTCAGGCCGAACTTGTCCACACCTGACCTCACTGTATTTCCTCCTGAAACTTCTGCTCCCGCGGTCTCCATGTCAGCAGGTGCCACTGCCATCGCCATCTTCCTAGTGACCTCGAAATAACTAATCCCTGGCCCTGCCCCTCTCACCCCTCCCACCTTCAGTGCCTCCATAGTTCTCGCCAGATCCTGCCCTTCTTCCTCCTCAATGAAGTGCTCTTCAAAGACGTCCCTTCTGCTCTATCTTCGGTCCCAGTCCGGGCCCTCACCGCCTCTCGCTGGAGTCCGCAACGACTCTGAGAGGCTTCTCAGCCTGGCTCACATCCCCAAGGCGGTCCCGGCCCCGGCAGCTGCCAGCGGGATCCCTTCCATTCCAACCACATCTCTCCAGCTCCACACGCTTGCAGGGCTCCTCCCTCATCTGCCACTGCAATTTTCCAAGGAAATCTTACCTGGGAGCGCAATGTACTTGTCTCCAAGGGCTACTGCAACAAATTACCACAAATTTGGCAGCTTAAAACAGCAAAAATGTGTCCCTCAGAGTTCTGAAGGCCAGAAATCCAAACCAAGGTGGCCCAGGTTTGGCTCTTCTGGAGGCTGTGACAGAAAACCTGTCCCATGCCTTTTCCCTGCCTTCTGGTGGCTGCAGCGAGCCTCGGTGTTCTTGGCTTGCGGACACACCACTTTGTTCTCTGCCCCCATCTTCACATTGCCTCCTCCCCAGTGTCCGCTCCTCGGGGTCTGTATGTCGGCAGTCTCCCCTCCTTTCCCTTACGGGGACACTAGTCATTGGAGCTAGGATCCAGTGAACCCACCCAGTTAATCCAAGATGATCTCATCCTGACATCTTTAATTTAATTGCATCTGCAAAGACTCTGTTTCCAAATAAGGAAACATTCACAGGGACTGGGGATTAGAATTTGGGCATATATTTTGGGAGGACACAATTCAACTGCCAACACTCAATATGTGCAATAGTGGTTATGCAATAAAACCCAAGCCTGGCATGTCTTGATTCCACAATTTTCGTGACTTGGGCCCATCTTCTCTTGGTTCCAGCTCCCTATTGGCTGCCTCTGCCGTCACTGCTTCCGTCCGCGCTTTGAGCCCCAGCCATAGCCATGGCTGTTCCCTGCCTCCGCGCCTCCGCCATGCTGGCCTCTACCTAGGACGCTGCTGCTGCTGCCGCCACACAGCCGGACTGGGACCATCCTGGCACTAAGAAACCAAGGCGGAGGTCTCACTGGTGGTCACAAGTAAAACTCAGCACCACAGCTTTAATCGGCTTTTCTAATGTTTAAGAAAAGATTTGAACAATTGCCAATCTTTGAAAAATCAAGATATTCACATAAAAATCGATTTCCTAGCTTGTCTTTGGCAGCACATGGCTGGAGCTGAGGGCCTGCCTGCCTCGGCCCTTCGCACACTCTGCAGTTCACCTCCAGGCCAGCAGCACTCACCTCCACGGGCACTCGGCCCTGCAGGCCCTTGAGTTCAGCCCTGGCCGTAAGACTTAGCTCCTGAGCTGAGTTGTCTTCTCACCAGGGAAACCGTAGCACATCCTGCCCCTCCGCCTTCCCCACTGTCCCGGTCCTGCCCCGAGGAGAGGCCGCCTCACACACGTGCACACGGTCTCACACACGAGCTGGCCTTCTTCCCTGTTCTCTCCCTGCCTCTCTTTTTCATGATATATCACACACCCTTAGCAACAATGAATCCATAAACCACAACATTAAGGCCAAAGCAGGGCGCCACTGCCTGTGCCCAGACACCTGCTCACTCGGCTCCCATAATCTGCTCCCATCTTCATGCTGACTTTCCGTCTCCAGGCTGCCATAGCTGGTTGTTTTACCCTGGTGTTGCCAATACTCAAGTGACATGGAGGCTGGAAAAAATGGTGGTACTAGTCCTACTCCAAATATCCATCTGAAAGTCCATGCATTCTCACTTTCTCCCTAAATTACTGAAAAAGTTTGAAACTAGCAGCCAGCCACCCAGGCAGATTTTAATTGAAAGGGTAAATTGCTTCAATTACTCCTCTGCCTTCCTTGCAAACATGCTGTCTGGAAGCCCAAGGGGCGCCCAAACCCTCTCCAAGATTTTCACCAAAGCATGCTCCTGAGCCTGCTTGCCGAAGGAAGCCCACTTACACCCACAACACTCCCACATCTGGCCTTTGCTTTAAAACACCAAGTTGGACCACACGCAGCAAGGCTAAAATGCCACGATGAAGCCATTTGTTCTGCCCAGCTTCCGAGCTTGCCCTCGTGCTCAACGGGTCAGATTTCTAAGAATGCCAACCACTTTTGCAGAAATGAGCCTCACACACTCACAGAACCACTTAAGCTTCCTGTCACCACTCAGGTGGTCTTCATAGCCAGGCAGACGAGAGGGGATTGCTGGGAAACCACCTCCTGGCCAGACCGTGCATCAACTAAGCGCCTTATGGCGAGGAAGTTGGTGTCAACTGCAAGGTGGCTCCCCTTCGAAACAACGGTGCCCGGAAAACAACTCTGAGCACATGACTTTATTACTTTACTGTTGTGCCTCTATTTTTTAAACCACTGCATTGTGCTTTTTGCACCTATAGTGCACTTCATAATCCCCGGAAGGTGTCACTTAAGTGTATCTTTATTTTCAAAACTGCACATATGGCTTGCAGTTTTGCAACAGCTGAACAAGTTGGAGATGCAGTAAAGCAATTTGAGAAGAGGCCAGTCTTTCAAGCCTGTGCTTTTAAGGGCTTTGAATTAGAAAAAACATTAGTTTTAATTATTTATTGTGGTTAAAGGGACCATTACATTTGCTTGTAAATCAGTCATGATTCAAGAAAGGATAGTTCCTCTAGAGCCCCAGAAAAGGGCCCAGCGGCCACCAGCATATTTTCCATTTGGGCACAGTAATAAAACAGTATTCGGTAAATGAAAGACATCGGATTTGTTTGGATTTCCTTTTTGAACTTTTTTATATAAAACACTTCTGTTCCATTAGGATAATCCTATTTGACTTGCTTCTCTCAGTCAAAGAAAAGGAAAGAACTATTATGAGAGCGCCAGGAACAAAGGGTTTCCCAGCCCGGTCGGGCTTTTGATCCTCACGCGGCCCTGACAGGCCTCCCCCGGCAGTGGCCAGTGACTTCCGGCTTCAAAGGAGGGGAAACGGGTTAAGATGAAGGCTCCTCCCAGCGAGGCCACGAGGTCTGGGCTGGCAGACTGCTCTCCTGACCCCGTGTGCAGCCCCTGCCTGCCTCTGCGATGGACACGATCGCCACCGTTTTGCCCACGGAAGGCCCCGCGACTGCTCCTCGGCCGGTGACCGCCTGCCCGTGTCTGGCACAGTCGCGGTGCTGCTCTGCCGTGTCACGCCATGCTTGTGTTGAGATCATCGAGGGATGTGAGGCACTGAGCCCCTTTTGTTCTTTGTGAAAACACCAGAACAGAAACCAGTGGCTTCCCAAACAATTCACCATAGCAAGATTTTCATAAATGAATCTTTTTGCTGAAGTAGCAATTGCTCTACCCAGGGGGAGAAAAAAAGATATAAATTTGGTGCTGTCCTGGACCTACACAAACAAGAAACAACATTAATAACTTCTAAAATTTTCTAGTTCAGCAACTCCATCAACTCAGTTAACCTCGGAGGCAGCCTTACTGCTGCCGGATCAGCCCGAGAGCGTCAGGCCCCGTCGCGGCCCTACGACAGGCCGTTTCCTCGTTCCTTCTCTGTTTCTTCTTTCCCTTTCACCCTCGCTCTCTCCTCTGCCTCCTGCACCTTCCATTCCTTCGACGTTCTTCATCCACCTCAGCGCGGCCGTGATGGGGGCCAGAGCCCGGCGCACCCCGGCCTGGAAAGGCGCGCTGTCCTGGCCATCAGCGCTCCGCCATTCCCACGCCCTCTTTGTTTTGGAAGCAAACAAAGTATTCAATCCCAAAACATGCTTTCTTTGACTTATTTGGAGACGCTGTTCGGCCGGCCTGCAGACAGAAGTAGCCCCGCGAAGCTGCCGCCGCCTGGGGGGACGTGCGTCCTAGAGTCTGCACTGGCACAGCCAGGCCTCCTCGTCTGGATGTGGGAGAGTCTGATGTCTTTAAAGGTCTGAAAGAAACATTCGCCACCTACTCTCTCTGAGGCTGCTACCTGTGGGGTTCCGTCTACACAGTGAGACCTCCTTTGCTAGACAGGCCGCCTCCTCCACCCTCCCATGACCTGTGTTACCGCGATCCAAGCTCCCTTTCTTTCCGTAACCGTAAGGCGGTGTATAAGCTTCTGCACCCCACTGCAAGGTGAGGGTATTCACTGTGATTCTCTCTCGTGTGCACATTCGTAAATTTATATGCCTTTTCTCCAATTAATCTGCCTTTTGTGAGTTGAGTATTCAGCAAACCTTCAAAGGGCAAAAGGTAGGTTTCCCTTGGTCCCTACGCTTTCTACCCACTTTCTCCTTGTCTTTGCAGCCCTCCTTCAGAACTTGTGCTCATACCATTCTGTGTTCAGTGACTACCTTCCCTGCATCTATTTATTTATACAAATCTACTCTTCGCTTCAAATACAACTTAATTCCTCTCATTTTCCAAGCATTCTGTGACCAAAAGAGTGGGTCATGAACTTTCTTGCTTTGAATGCACTGAGCACTCAGAGTCCAGAGCAAGAATTTTATCCATGCAACAGAGCTTGCTTGAGCACCTACTGTATCCTTCACATACACTGAGCCCTGCATTGTATAATATTTTTTAAAATGAATAAAATTTACCCTAGCAAGGAAGAAAAGATGACACATGACACAAATATCTGTATGACAACGTAGAATATGATGAGTGTCATGGAGGATACATAAACTAGTTTTATAATTCAAAAGAAAGAGACAGACGACTTCTCTCCAGGAAGATTTTTCAAGGGTTTGCTTGCTGTGCCAGCTAGAAGGAAAGCCAGTCTCTAACACATTAGTGTTTTAGCCCTGGAGTCATCCCCCTCACCTTTTACCATTTGTTGCCTTTCATCGTTTACTTGCATTTTCAGATGCTTCTGACTCAAAATGGGCTGAAATCTTGCCTTGTATTTATGCAGCTCCTTCGCTGCCTCTTACCTAACAGTTATACAGTAAATATTTGTTTTTTCACCTAGCAAACCCTTATTTAACCTTACCAGCTTCCAGGCTCTGTGTTGGACACAGAGTAGCTACAAAAATGAAAATAACCATAAATCCAGTCCCCACCTAAGTGAAGCACACAGTCTAGTCCTTGAGACATTTCCACAATATGGTGTAGGTCACACCAACACAAAGGCACCTTGAGAGCCAAAACAATGACAGCCAACTTTTCTGCAGAGAGGGACCTGGCCAGGAAGCATTCCACTGTGGAGGGGAAGAAAGAGTGGAGCTTCATAAGTGGTGGCGATTTACCAGACGGACAAGGAGAAAAGAAGTGTCCCTGATGCATGAAGAAATTGTACAAAGGCCTGAGAAACCAAAGGAATAGGAAGCAGAAGTGGAGGTGAGAGAGGCCTTTATTTGCCACACTTGTGTCTTACCCTAGTGCCTCTCACTGTCCCATGCAATGCAGAATTAACTCAACCACTATTACTATTTTTATGCTAAATGTTGTACTTTTAACATTATATCATAAATTGTAAAACAAAGCAAAACAAAAATTCTGTTTTGGGGTTTTGGTTGTCCATTACTTTCATTCTAACAGTACCTCCTGAATCTGTATCCTCCTTAAATAAATAACTTAGCCCATCCTAGGGTCACTACTTCTCCAGATTGCTAAGGAGGGATCAGTTTTAACACCTAGGTCATTTCTTATCAGATACAATATGATCCCTTCCTGAAAAAGCATTCCAAGGAAGATCCCTTTAGAGAAACCATGTAAATTAACACCAGCACTTGAAATTGTGGGTAAATTAAGAAGCCTTTTTGGTAAGAGTTCTAGCCAATGGCCACTTCCACACGGCTTCTCTGAGATGTACCAGGATTCCCAACAGGAAACAGGCAACCCCAAGAAATTTAATCTCCACAGTTGGACTTCATCATCACTGGCTACCCCCTCCCCACCTCCATCCTCTCCTGAAAATTGAAAGTAACTTTCTAATCCTTAAATCTTCCACGGATTCCTGTCTTACGAAATATAAAAATTTATATTACTGAAAAAGTAGGCATTTCATTTAAAATACCCATCTCTGTCTTAATAAATACATTGTTCCTGAGATAAATACTACATTTTCTGAAGGTGATTTTATGGCTCAGAACTTATCTTTTCCCAAAAGCTGTATGACAAGTTTAAAACTCAAGTAGGCCAGGTTTCAGATGAAGATGAGGGGATTTGGTTCTAAAAGGTTACTGAGAAACCTATTAAAGGACAGTTCCAAAGGTAGCTACTCAGTGGACAGTTCTATATTTTTATTGGGTACAAGTTGGACATGGGAAAGCATTTAATTGACAAATTGAGGAACAAATGAATGTGGATTTTATGCTTGGCTAATAAGCATACAAAACAAATTATGTGGAAGTTCACTTAAAGAGAACATGGAAATTTATTTCAAAGAACTCTCCAAGGGACTCAAGGGATACTGGTGACCACACTGACAAGTGGAAAGTAAAGGCAACATGTGGCAGGGCAGAATTGGAGCCAGATACTCGTATCATGGATTTCTATTTGTCACTTTTTCGTGACCCCACTCTCCAAGCTCCTTTATAGAAAAGAGATTAGCCCAGAGTAGCAAAGACTGTTTTTCATTAACTCTAAGACATTCCAGTTTGATCCTCCCCTTCGTGCTGGGGTGCCCACGTGCTAAGACAGACGCTCCCACTTCTCTCCCTGTCTAAGTTCTGTGCCAGGCTTAGGGCCACAGCACAGAACCGTTGACAGCGCTCAGGCTATAGTTTCTAGCAAAATCTGACTCCTCCCTATGCCACATGTCTTCCAAGGAAATCAGTGTGTCACTAAGACCCACGAGAGTCCCTGCTACCCCTCACGTCTGCTCTTCCCTGAGCAAGTCCCTGCTACCCCTCACGTCTGCTCTTCCCTGAGCAGTCCCTCACTCTCCTCACTCCACTCCCAAGCCTCTTCTGTGTCGGCCACTTGGGACTGCTCCCAACAGCTGGCCTGCAGCAGCTTCCCCCCAGCCCCCCTCCCCCTCCCAACTTCCTTGCCCTCCACAGTCACTGAGCAGGTCGACCCCGCACCAGTGTGCAGGGAAGGGCGAGGCCTGCTGGAAGACAGAGCCAGGCAACACGTCGGCCCATTGACAGAGTGAGGGAGAGGAGTGAGTCCGTCTAGGGCCCAGTGGGGTGTCCTTGTGGCATGCCAGCCCCAAAGTCATTTGCTCTTTCAAAGTCAGAGAAAAAATTAAAATGAGACCATTTGTATTGTCCCTATTTACTTCATCAGTAGGGAAGAGAAAAGTGGGACCAGCTTTGCCAACATGCCGAGTTCAGCCAGCGGACTGAGTTCTCCATGGCTTTGATCTCGGAGAAACTGCACGGCCGTAACATTGGCAGCTTTGCCACACAGCTTTGCAGTCCCCAGGGCCGTCTGGGGGGGGTGACTTGGCTGCCACATTGGAAACAGCAGGATGGCCGTGCTTGTGTTAATTGGGTTTTTCTGCTGGGAATAGAATTATTGAAGCATGGCAAGGAAACTTTCCTTGGCTCTCACGACCCCTCATATGAGGGTGACTTGTTAGGAAAGAGACATCTCAGGGCCTGTCTTTAGGGTCCTGTGGTCCCACCCCTTCCCCTAAATTTGGGTGAGAGCCTCATTCAGAAGAAAGGACTTTGGCCTAGAATTGTAGCCGATAGCGTCTCTCAACTCTGCCTCCTGCTCCTCACAGCTCAGTCAGGGCCACCACCGGCATCCCTGTCCCTTACTCCAGGGAACCCAAACTGCCCTTGACCATGTGTCCCCACGACCAGCACCTCCCATTTCATCTACCACGAAATCCTGCCAAACCCGGCGCCTCACAGCGCTTGGCACTGCCCACCTCTCTTCTCAGTGTCCTCACGACGGCAGCCGCCATTTCCACCCCATCCTCCAGGAGCTCAGAGATACAGTCCGCAAATGTACGGGGATCGCGTCGCCCCTTCCCAGATTAACGACCATCAGTGCCTTCTCACTGGTGGCCATTAGGACAAAGTCTACACTCCAAATCATGGCCAGCAAGGCTGCTCGTGGTCCAGCTCTCACTGGTCTTTCCAGCCTCATCTGCTTGTGTCTTGTGTCCCGCCCTCCCCACCCAGCACCCCACGCGCAGACACACGCACACGCCCCGAGCCAGCCACATCCAATATTCGGCTCATTCAGCGAGCCACACTTTCCCCCGCACCTCGCTGTTCCCTATTTCTAGAGTGCTCTTCCTCCTACCCATCCATCAGTACTCGCCTCACAAGTCAGCTCCTCTGGGAGGCTTTCCCTGAGCAGCCACGTTTGGGAGTAAATACTGAATGCCTCCCCCACTCAGCGTAGTTTCCTGCTGACCTGTGTGAAGACCCACTGCCAGCAGCTGCGGGGCTGGGACAAGGCTACCAGTGGGTGTCCCTGGACGAGGTTTCCGCTGCCCTTTCTTCCCAGTCTCAGCTCCGTCACACCCTGAGAGGTGCCACGCATGCACGTGGGCACTGCAGCCGGCGTCCAGGCTCTGCCCACGGCCGCTCTCTTAAACCACTGTCTGAGGTCCCGGCAACGCCTACAGGGTCCGTGCTGTCTGCTCCAGGGAACTACATCTAGAAAGAGGCTAACCCATGCCTGGGAAGCTGCTGGAACTGTTGAGCAGGAATTCCCATCCCGAACACCTAGAGAAGGGCGGGGCCAGTGGGCTGTAGATGGAAATTGCCCCACGGGCTCCAAGACTTCTTGTCATGGCTAGAGTGGGCGCTCCCGTGGCACACGGCCTGCTGGGGGGGCCGGCTTGCCTGCATCGGGGGCAGCGCTGCCCGTCCGCCTCTCTTCACGTGAACTCAAGCTCCGGAAGAAGATGCACCACGTCCAACTTGATGAGTAACCACTGGGTGACCATGTGTTCCCCAGTCGCTGGCACAGCATGTGGTAGCTTTACAATGAATGTTGCCCAGATAAATTAAATGCATTATAGAATTTTTGAAAAACAAAGCAGGTATTCCATGAGGATTAATAAAAGTATGTTCCATTCACCAAACCTTTACTTGATCCTTTACAAGTGAGACAGTGGGTGGGAGGGATTCAAAGATGAGCCACCTGTGGCCCCTATACTTCGCTGCTTACAGCTTAACAGATGTGACGATGTGCATCTAAAACACCGTGACTGGGGGGCGGAACAAGATGGAGAACGAGAAACACGGCCAGACAGAGCGTCTCTGCAAAAAAGACAGTTTCTACAAGAAATTAGAAGAAAGAAGCAAGCAGACGAGCATACGTCGGCCGAGGGTCGGAAGGAGGGGTACCTGAGACCATGGGAGACTCCACGGGAGGAGGTTGCGGAGGAGAACCGGAAGCTGAGACCTTCCGAGTAGCCTGGACACCAGCGGCAAGGGTAGGTGGAGCGGTTAACTCCCCCCTCCCTTGCATCTCAGACTGCTGGTGGGCACCCCAGCAGGTGGAGAGACCTACAGACACCAGCCCAGAGACGGCTACCGCCAGTGAGTGGTAAGCCTGTAGTGGACGAGGCACCAGGCTCCCAACTCCCGAAGGGCACTTCCCTGTGCACAGACCCAAGCCGCGCAGCAAGCGCCATATTGCTCCCCTCCCCAGACCCTAACAGCGGCTCCCAAGAGAGACAATATAGCCGCCAGCTGGAGACATCTCCAGGGAATGGGACCCCCCCCCTTTTGGGGCCCTACAGCTGACTGAGGAGAACACAGATGGTGAGCTCCCTAACCGCCAGCCCTCCCATGCTGCTGCCATGGTGATCCCAGGAGAATGGGGCAGACCCTGAGGCTGAGAGACATCGACCCAGCTTGGACTCCATGTGGGTAAATTGGAACTGGCACTTCTCTGCCTAGTGGGGTCAAGGAGTGAATTCCGGGGCCCAGAGGTCAGACCTGCAGACCAGATCCCGTGCACCGAAGTCTTGCATTGCCTGGGGCACAGAAGGGATATATGTGAACAGCCTACTGAGGTGTGTGTGCCTTCAGAGGCAGATCAGCATCCTAGAGGGCAACCCTCCTCCCACAGGGAGGCCGTGCACCCAGCCCAGGTGGCCTTCCTGCGCTGGGAACCTCCCTGCCGGCATCACAGCCAGGGGAGGCCCGGTGGCCTGAGGTCTGGCCTGCTGGCAGAGGCCCAGGAGTAGCCGTGGAGTTGGAGAGGGTGGAAAGGAGCCAGACCTGCTCCAGATGCGGGTCTCAGACAGCCCCACCTCCACACAGAGAATTTCTGACTGAGCAGGGCCATTCCAGCCCCTCCCTGGCAGCTTTTCCCGGAAGCAGAGAACAGCACTTTGATCCCTGCTAATGGCATTGGTGGTGCCTGAGGGCAGGCTTACCCAAACCAGCTCTACCCAGACTCTCTCCTAGACCAGCCATCACTGAGGGGGAGAAAAAGACCCACCTGGAAGTCCCAGGGCCCCACTGACCACCTGAGGCACTAGAGTGCCTCTCCATTAGAACAAGAGCTGGTTACAGGACACAAAAACAACAGCATAGCCTGTTCCTCCAAGCAAGTGCCACCTACTGACAGGGAGGACATCCCACACACACTTTTCAGGGCACCTACTGACTCATCATACAGGGAGTGGTCGAATCTCACCCACAAACACCACCTATTGGCTCAGAGACTAAACAGGGTGTGTCATTACCCAAATGAAAACCTAAAGAAAAGATGCAACAACTGATCCAGATGGGAAGAAATAAGCGAAGGAACTCTGGAAATATGAAAACTCAAACTCTGAGGGGAAAACACACTCCCAAAGAGGAACACCAGCCCCTTAGAAATGGGCACCAACCAAAATAAGACCACGAAAATGACAGAAGAAGAATTCCGAGCATGGATCATAAGAAAATTCAACGAGTTGCAAGAAAAACTAGATAATCAACACAAATAAAATGCAAAAAGACTCCAGGACCTGGAATAAAAATTCACTAAAGAAACTGAAACAATGAAGAAAAGTCTAACTGAACTCCTAGGAAAAGAAGAATAAATTAAGAGAACTACAAAACACAATGGAAAGCCTCAAGAACGGGGTAGATCAAACAGAAGAATCTCAGAGATTGAAGATAACACCTTACAATTACATAAATCAGTCACAGAGATAGAGCAGAGAAACAAGAGAAAAGAGCAAAGCCTACAAGAGATGTGGGATTATGTGAAGAAACCTAACGTGAGGGTTATAGGGTTACCCAAAGGGGAAGAAGAAAACACTCAAGGGGTATAAGATATTCGAAGATATAATAGAGGAAAATTTCCCAGGCCTTGCTAAAATCTCAATGTACAAGTTCAAGAAGCTCAGAGGACCCCTGGGAGAATCAATGCAAACAGAAAGACTTCACAACATGCAGTCATCAAACTGACCAAAATATCAACTAAAGAGGCCCTTCTATGAGCTGTAAGGTGAAAGAGGCAAGTTACATACAAAGGAAAGCCAATCCGAATAACACCGGACTTTTCTATTGAAACTTTACAAGCAAAGAGAGTCTGGGGCCCCATTCTCACTCTTCTGAAACAGAATAATGCCCAGCCTAGAATTTTGTATCCTGCACAACTAAGTTTTGTATACGAAGGAGAAACCAAGACATTCTCAGATAAGCAAACACTGAGAGAATTCACCAAGACAAGACCAGCCCTTCAAGAATTACTCAAAACAGTGTTACCCACGGATCAGCACAATAAACACTCACAAAAGCAAATCTACTCAAAAGCTAAAGATCAAAGCCCAGAAACCACAATGGCTCAAGAGAGAAAACAAAGCAACAAAGTTCAACTCAACATAATGAATAGAAATCTGCCCCACCTATCAGTTATCTCAATAAATGTGAATGGCTTGAACTCCCCACTCAAGAGACATAGGCTGGCTATGTAGGGGACTGACATATATTATCCTAGTTTAAGAATTAAAGTTAGTGAGTAATGTACGTGTTCTTCCCAGAGTATTTGAAAGTAATCTGTTCCGGATGGGCTCCCTGTGATAAACAAAGGTGTTGCCTAGAGGCATAACAAAGGACCTGAGCTGCAACTACCAAGAGCAGCCCCACCCCACGGCATTGGGGGTCTGGAGGCAACACGATTAACACATTGTTCCTGTGATTGCTGCATACACCCCATAAGATGGCTGGTTAGTCAATGACGGGTAAGACTCCTCAAGGGAGGGGCGACCTAAGCCAGGCACAGCTGCTGGGGTTCAGCCGAAGATCTTAGGGGGTCACCCTAAGAGAAGCTGGGGATGAGAAATGCCCCCTGTGGCTCACCTTGCCTATCCTTGCTAATCTCAGTCCTTTATCTATGCCTAGTGCATAGAGCAACCACCTTGAGATTCTGAGTCAGGGGACATCTGCTTCCCTGAGGCTATTCCAGAATTTATGCCCATTGCTACAATGCCTGGGTGGTTACGTAGAAGGAACTAACTTTAATCTTTTAGAGTATAAAAATAAAACTGACCCAGTGTATTATTACTCAAGTTAACCATTTGTACGTGTGTCTGTGTTTTTCTTTGTGTTCTGCGTTTGTGTTTTGTGTTCTGTGTTCATCCTCCTTCCTGTAAACGGGCCACGACAGGCCGAATGGATAAAAAAATACAAGCCAACTGTCTGCTGCCTTCAGAAACACATCTAACCTTCAAGGATGCATATAGACTAAAGGTAAAGGAGTGGAGGACAATATTTCAAGCAAACAGAAGCCAAAAGAAAGCTGGAATCAGCTGGTGGTGCTGATTACAAATAACATAGTTTTTAAATAAACAAAAGTAATAAAAGACAAAGAAGGTCACTATCTAATGGTGAAGGGTACAGTTCAACAAGAAGATATAACAATAATAAATATATATGCACCCAACCTTGGTGCACCCAGATTCATAAAGCAAACTCTACTTGATCTAAACAAATGGATAAACAACAGCACCATAATAGTCAGAGACTTTAACACCCTACTGACAGCACAGGACAGATCCTCCAAACAATAAATCAACAAAGAAATGACGAACTTAAGTGGAACTCTAGTACACGTGGGCCTGACTGACATTTACAGGACATTCTAACCCAAAACCTCTGAAAATATGTTCTTTTCATCAGCTCATGGGTCAGAAATGAGGAAATCAAGATGGAAATCAAAAGATTCTTTGAACTAAATGACAAAGGAGACATAAGTTATCAAAACCTGTGGGACACAGATAACACAGTCCTGAGAGGAAAGTTTATTTCCATAAATGCCTATATCTAAAAGTCTAAAACATCACAGATAAACAACCTAATGAATCATCTCAAAGAGCTAGAAAAAGAAGAACAGATCAACTCCAAACCAAGCAGATGAAGTGAAATCATTAAGATCAAATCAGAACTAAATGAAATTGACAACAGGGAAACCATACAGAAGATTAACAAAACAAAAAGTTGGTTCTTTGAAAAAATAAACAAAATTGACACACCTTTGGCTAGACTAATGAAAAGCAGAAAAGAAAAATCTCTAATAAGCTCCATCAGGAACAATAAGGGAGAAATTACAATGGATGCTACAGAGATACAAGATATAATTCATGAATACTACAAAAACCTCTATGCACATAAACTGGAAAATGTGGAGGAAATGGACAATTTCTTAGAAACACACAGCCTCCCTAGGCTCAACCAGGAAGAAATAGAATTCCTGAACAGACCAATATCAAGTATTGAAATTGAAACAGCAATAAAAATCCTTCCTAAAAAGAAAAGTCCTGGACCAGATGGTTTCACACCCAAATTTTACCACACCTACAGGGAAGAACTGGTGCCTATCCTGAAGAAATTATTCCACAACATCGAGAAGGATGGAAATCTCCCCAACACATTTTATGAAGTGAACATAACCCTGATACCAAAACCAGGAAAGGATGCAACAAAAAAAGAAAACTATAGACCAATATCCCTTATGAATATAGATGCAAAAATTCTCAACAAAATCCTAGCCAATCGAATCCAGGTGCTTTTCAAGAAAATAATCCATCACAACCAAGTGGGCTTCATCCCAGGGATGCAGGGATAGTTTAACATAGGCAAATCTATAAATGTAATTTACCACGTAAACAGAAGCAAAAACAAAGACCATATGATCCTCTCAATAGATGTAGGAAAAGCATTCAACAAAATTCAACACCCTTTTATGATAAGAACGCTCAACAAAATAGGCATAGATGGGGCTTACCTAAAAATGATACAAGCCATATATGACTAACCCACAGCCAATATCATACTGAATGGGGAAAAATTGAAAGCATTCCCACTTAGAACTGGAACAAGACAAGGTTGCCCACTATCTCCATTTCTGTTCAACATAGTGCTGGAAGTCCTTGCTACAGCAATCAGACAAGAGAGTGGAATTAAGGGCATCCAAATGGGTGCAGAAGAGATCAAACTCTCACTCTTCACTGATGACATGATATTATACCTAGAAACCCCCAAGGATTCAACCAAGAGACTCCTGGAATTTATAAATGAATTTGGTAAAGTCTTAGGATACAAAATCAGTACACAGAAATCAGAGGCATTCATATACGCCAACGACAGTAAAAGTGAGAACCAAATCAGAGACTCAATTCCCTTCAAAATAGCTACAAAGAAAATAAAGTACCTTGGAATATATTTAACTAAGGAGGTAAAAGACCTCTACAGGGAGAACTATGAAACACTGAAGAAGGAAATAGCAGAGGATGTAAACAGAGGGAAGAATATATCATGCTCATGGGTCGGCAGAATCAACATTGTTAAAATGTCTGTACTACCCAAAGTGACCTACAGAGTCAATGCAATCCCTATCAAAATACCATCATCATTTTTCACAGATATAGAAAAAATAATTTTACACTTTGTATGGAACCAGAGAAGACCCCATATAGCAAAATCAATCCTAGGCAATAAAACAAAATAGGAGGTATCAATTTACCAGACTTCAAACTATACTACAAGGCTATAGTCATTAAAACATCTTGTGACTGGCACAAGAACAGGGACATTGACCAGTGGAACAGAAATGAGAACCCAGATATAAAACCATCCTCATATAGCCAACTAATCTTTGACAAAGCAGACAAAAACATACACTGGGGAAAAAAATCCTTATTCAATAAATGGTGCTGGGAAAAGTGGATAGCCACATGTAGAAGACTGAAACAGACCCACACTTTTCACCTCTCACAAAACTCAACTCGCGCTGGGTAACAGACTTGAACCTTAGGTGTGAAACTATTAGAATTCTAGAGGGAAATGTTGGAAATACTCTTCTAGACATTGGCCTAGGCAAAGAATTTATGAAGAAGACCCCAAAGGCAATCACAGCAGCAACGAAAATAAACAAATGGGACCTAATCAAAAAAAAGCTTCTGCATGGCCAAAGAAACTGTTAAGAGAGCAAACAGACAACCCACAGAATGGAAGAAAATTTTTGCAAGCTACACATCTGATAAAGGGCTGATAACTAGAATCTATTTAGAACTCAGGAAAATCAGCAAGAAAAAATCAAACAACCCCATCAAAAAATGGGCAAAGGACATGAACAGAAACTTTTCAAAAGAAGACAGAATAATGGCCAACAAACATATGAAAAAATGCTCAACATCTCTAATCATCAGGGAAATGCAAATCAAAACCACAATGAGATATCACTTAACTCCAGTGAGAATGGCCTTTATCAAAAAGTCCCCAAACAACAAATGCTGGCGAGGATGCGGAGAGAGGAACACTCCTACACTGCTGGTGGGACTGCAAACTAGTTCAACCTCTGTGGAAAGCAATATGGAGATACCTCAAAGCGATACAAGTAGATCTACCATTTGATCCAGCAATTCCACTACTGGGCATCTACCCAAAAGATCAAAAGTCACTTTATGAAAAAGACACCTGCACTCGAATATTTATAGCAGCACAATTCACTATTGCAAAACTGTGGAAACAACCCAAGTGCCCATCAATTCATGAGTGGATTAATAAAATGTGGTATATGTATGCCATGGAGTACTACTCAGCTTTAAGAAACAATGGTCATATGGCACCTCTTGTATATTCCTGGATACAGCTGGAACCCATTCTACTAAGTGAAGTATCTCAAGAACGGAAAAACCAGCACCACATGTACTCACCAGCAGATTGGTATTAACAGATCAACACCTAAGTGGACATATAGGAATAAGATTTATCGGATGTCGGGCAGGTGGGAGGGGGGAGGAGGGGATGGGTATATACAATCACAACGAGTAAGATGTGCAACATTTGGGGGATGGACACGCTTGAAGCTCTTACTTGAGGGGGGAGGGGGCATGGGCAATATATATAACTTTAACACTTGTACCCCCATAATATGCTAAAATAAATAAATAAATAAATAAATAAAACGTGACTGTAATCAACAATAAATTAAGATATACCTTAAGACAACTAAAAGAGTGGAATTGGAATGTTCCTGACACAAAGAAATCATAAATGCCTGAGATGATGAATACCCTGACTACTCTGACATGATTAATTCATATTTATGTCCGTATCAAAATATCACATGTGCCCTATAAAGACACACTATTATACTATTATGTACCCATAATAATTAACAATAAAAAATTTTTAAAAACTATAGTGCCAGAAAACTGGTGAGCTCATGGTGAAATATGATCATGGACATTCGTTATTGAAAAGAAAACATGAAATAATGATGCTGATCTATAGAGAGTTAATGTATCTTTATAGTTGTTTGAGAAGTTTGGTGCAAAATTTAATTGTTATGGCTGATTGAGCTGCAAGCAAGACTTTATACATTTAGATGCATTTCATTTTCGTAGCACCTCCTATTTGCATATTTATCCAGTGTGAAACATAAATGACTTTTTTTCCTTGTCCTTTTTGTCCTCAGCATAATAATCTCCCTGAATAATTCTAGCTTCCTGGGCAAGTGGCATTCTGTAAACTGTTACTGTGCAACTGAGGTACTTTGCAGGGAGAGAGTGGCAACTGATTGTGCATTGTGTTCTGACATAATGCTTACTACTATTTTTTGTACGAAACATTTAATTGACTCAAATCACAAAACAGAAAAGATATGTATTTGCTGGCAACTACTTACAAAAGGAAGATATATTTGGTACCAGATGATCATAATTGCACTGCTCAGAAACTGGAAGATTGCACCATTACATATTTTTGTTATTTTTAAAAGCCTCTCTGGTAAACACGGCCCCTGGCCTTGTGCTCCTCGCCAGCTAGCTCCATTTGATTGCAATTGTTCATCTTCATTAGGAACTTCACCTATAATTGAGCACATTCAAGAGAAACCTTGGTGGGTGTTTTAACACAACATGTAGTTGCTTTCATGCTTTGAATCAGGGATTCTATCCTGTCAATTTTGCTCATTCCTAAGTTTTCTCTTTGACTTGGCTACTTGAACAAATTGTTATATTTGGATCCCTCCTGAACAGAAGCCCGGTACCCAAGGTATCGAGGTATTATTTGATCAATATCTTAAGACTTTAATGATCTGCATTTATTCTCCTTCATTTCAGTTTTATAGGTTATATCTTAGCATTTCAAAGATTTTCCAAGTAACACAGATGTACTATAACTTATCACATTACCTGAAGAGATGGCTCACTCCCTAAGGCTTGGAAACTTTTTGCTCTATAGAGACTCAAAGAAAGGACGTTAGGCTCTTTCAAGATGCACAAAAGAGATGTGCTCAGGTTACTTCCAAAAGGTCACGGGACTTGTTGTACATGTTTATTAGCCAGAGTTCTTTTTATCCTTTCTTCGTTATGGTACAGGCTCCCCCACCAACCTCACTCCCCTACTCTCTCTCCCTCATTCAAGCAGCTAGGCTCGCGGCATTCACTGAATGGAGGGTTGCTGCAGCAAAAAGCAAGAAAAAAGGAGTCTCTGACTGGGTAGGGTCTCAAAGTTCTAGCATTCTGAGAGCAAGAGCCAAGACTTAGAATATATACAAAAGAAAAAAGAAAAACAAGAAACAGAATAAGCTACTGCTGCCTTCCCCCGTGTATACAACAAGACTACCTTGGGCTTCCCAAGGGTGGAGGAAAGAGGAATGTTGATAGAAGGAACCAAAAGGGACATGCAGAGGCCTGTAGGGAGAGGGGCTTCCAATGACTGTGGCCAGTAGGGGCACCAGGGCCCTGGGTTGCCTGGCCTCTCCTCCGTCAATATCCCCTGTATCAGCCGCAGCCTGCAGCCCCCGGGAACTGTCAGCCTCTGTAGGCTGTCTGTTTTGTGCCCCTGAACCCTGCACTCCCTGCTCCACAGAGCTGTGCCGCCTCACCTCTCCTTCCCACGCTCCCCACGACGGGCTTGCTGGGGCGGCACGCAGCCTCAAGGGCCCTCTGGGAGAACAGTGCCAACCTGGCTCAAGACTTTGTCAGTCGCCATAACCTACCCCCAGTTTTAGAAACCCTGAAGACCCATAGACACTCAAAGAAGGATAGGGGTGTGGGTGCCCCGTGGGGAGTGGGTGGTGAGGAAAGCAAGTCGCTGCCCTTGTGCGTGGGTGCAACTGGGCCCCGGATCCCCCAGGCCCCACCCCTCCTCGCCCTCAGTCCCCGAGCCAGGTGATGGTAGCACACACTACTGAACAAGAGCTCACAGGAAAGCCAGGAAGTCAGGAATCTCCTCACAGAGACCAGGGTGCCAGTCAATACACAACGCCATCAAGACCTGCCAGCCAGCCACCTTGTCCCTGCAGCAGCCAACTCACGCTGCTGCCCACCCAGCAGCGTGTGCAGCTACTGGCCCTGCAGCGGGGTCTCTGAGTGGTCTCCTTCTGCTGCCAACTGACTCTGACTGACTGCAGTTCCAGCCGCTCAGGTGACAGGGCTGACTGTGGAGTGGCTGGGCTGACCTCTCAGGCCCTGCCCCTCTCACGTCCCCGGTCAGCCCATGCGTCAGCTGCCGCTGAAGGGGACGCCAATCGCTGGCAGGTCCAACAGAGAAGGCCTGTGCCATGGCAGTCATCCTGAGACTCCGCATAAAAGCGTGAGGAAGTTGGCAGGTTCTTTACATGCCAGGCCAGGAAATTATGTTGAGATTGAAAGGCTGGCTGCATTTTCACCTCCAGGGATCCAAACTCCAAGGGTGAAGTCGCCTACACAATGTCACACAACTCATCAGTGGCTGAGTTGGAACAAGAACCTGATTCTATTGTAGATTTCAAACTATACGTTTAACTCAAGGGGCGTACATACACACTTCTCAAATTTGCCAAAATCCCAACACCTTTTTTCCCGGTGCCTCCAGATAGAGGTGTAGCAGATGGACCCCTCAGCGGCACAGCACCTGTAAGAGACCAAGGAAACACTGAGGAGCAAAGGCCGACTGCCCTGCACTGGAAGGCTTGTGGGTCGCCATGACCCGGTCAGCAGCGTCTCTCCCGCAGTGTAGGAAGGAGCGCAGCTGGCCTGTCAGCCACAATTCACTGGTGTCTGTGCCCATGCGCACTTGGGGCATGTGCTGCGTGCTGGAGGCCCTTGGACTTTGCAAAGTGCTTCTCATGTCTTCTACACGGTGCTGCCTTGAGTTGCCTTTCCTGTGCTAGTGAAAGATTGGAGGCATTCATGCCCACGGATATGAAGTTAAACTATTCAAGATGTTTTGCGTGAGTTTCTGTGATGGGTCCACATGCACATGCCCCAAAGCCTTGCATTCTGCATAATTACATACTAAAGATGATGGGTCTTGGAGGGAAAGTAGTGTTGGGGAAATTGGGACAAAAATCTGTGGAACTTTGCCACTCAAGCCCTAACAAAAACAATAACAACTCTGACAGTATACAGGCACAGTTAACTTTCCACCGGCATTGGCACCCAGCACCACAATCAGTTGACCATTTATAGCCTTAAACCTGAAGCTCCGCTTCCTCCTTCTTAGTGAAGTCAGTTCTTGAAGGCATGCGCTTCTAATAGCAGCGTCATCAAAAGTGAAAAACAGGTCTTTTGTTTTAATACAGGAGGAAATATCTTTTTAGCATCTTCATCTACACTCTCAGCTTCCTCAGATAGCTTAACACATTGAAAAATGTAGTAGTTCTTGAAGCCACTAAACCAGTCATGGTGTCAAAAATAGAGCAAGAGAGTAGAATGGATTCATCCTTTTGTGCTCTTTGTCAGGATATGCATTGGGTCTCAGATGAAAACCTGAGCTGAAATTCTCTAAAACTAGCAATCAGAGACACAGGTAAAATCCAGAAAAAGGAAAATAAACAAACCTGGAGCTTTCATCTCATAAAATAAAGAAAGTTAAGCACATTGAGCTACTAAAATAAAATAAAAGAGAGCAAGGAAGAGGATGAGGAGGAGGGAGGGCGATGGAGATGATATCCTCTGGGTTCTAAAGGTTACAGGAACACTGATGGTGAAGAGGTGAGATGAGGACTCTCACGAAGGAATAAGTTCTCACCATGAATTCAAACTTAATGGTGTTCCTTGTAAAATCCCCTGCCTGTGCCCCATGGTACACAACCCACTACGGCAATTACTGCTCTAGTCCGACCATCGGGCACACGCAGGTCAGCACCATGGAGGAACATCCCCCAGGTGCTGTCTCAGCACCAAGGAGAGCTCCAAGCCCATGGCGACGTTAGGCCAGTCTGCGCTGTGGCCTTTGAGCAGCTGTGGAAAACCTGGTCCATCCTGCTCCTCCACCCAGCTTTCCGTGTGGGCCAAAAGGACTTCAGTCTCACGCTTTGATGTTGCTCCTCTCCCAGATCATACAGGCCCATCCCCACCACGCTTCATTGGAACCCTGTCCCAGAATTTGTTTCTGATGCAGGCTAGGGTACAAACGCATAAGAATTAAATTTAGAGGAACAATGAAGGAGCAATGAATTAAATTTAGAGGAACAATCTAACTGGAAACGGGAGTGATGGCGACCCTGTGTGTGTGTAAAATCATCCTCCGCTCATGAAAGCCATTTTGTGGGGATAAAGCCATTCCTCCTTCTCCAAAAATGTCTGAAATTAAGAAATCATTAATTACACACCAAGTAGATTTTTTCTCAGTTAAAAACACGAGCAATTGAAATTACACTACAAACACACCCACGTTAGCCTTCTATGTTACTTACTTACTCTGTCTGTTTCCACGTAAGACTTGTTTTTTACCTCTCTCCTCCCACAAAAAAAAAAAAAAGAGAGAGAGAGAGAGAGAGAGAACTTGAAAATAAAGTAAGGACATAAGAGAAAATGAGATATGATTTAGATTACCTTTCTATCTTCTTTTATTTCAAAAGAATGATCTGGAACAGGAATACTCTTGCAAGGCAAAACAGATGGTTCTCTAAGAGGACTGCACAATGTGTGAGCATTATTGATTTTTCTTCCTAAGTCATTTCAGCGATACAATCTTGAGCTGAGTGACCATCGATAGTAAATGATTTCCAGCCAGACACTCAATCGTCAGACCTGCTTCTCTCAAAGGTATAGCACTTGTGGTGAAAATACATACATGGATTTTGAAGCAGTAGTAGTATGTGATAGAAGATGTAAACTTCAGAGGATTTTTACTTATTATAATAAGCCCTAGAGAGACATCTACACTCGAATGTTTATAGCCCCACAATATACAATTGCAAAGATGTGGAAATAACCCAAGTGCCCATCAATACATGAGTGGATTAATACAATGTGGTATAGTATACCATGGAGTTCTACTCAGCCACAAAAAACAATGGTGATCTAGCACCTCTTATATTATCTTGGATGGAGCTGGAGCCCATTCTACTAAGTGAAGTATCACAAGAATGGGAAAACAAGCATCACATGTACTCATCATCAAATTGGTATTAACCAATCAACACTTATGGGCACATATAGTAGTAACATTCATTGGGTGTTGGGCAGGTGGGAGGGGGGAGGGGGGAGTGGGTATGTTCACACCTAATGGGTGTGGTGTGCACCATCTGGGAAATGGACATGCTTGAAGCTCTGACTTGGGTGGGACAAAACTAATATATGTAACCTAAACATTTGTATACCAGTAATATGCTGAATTTTTTAAAAAAGCAGTTAAAAAATAAAAAAATAAAATTGAAGGAAAACAAATAAGTCCTATAACTGGAATTACAAGGAAAAAGAGTAAAAAGGAAGCCACAGTTCCTGCTAGTCTTTTTTTTTAATGTTTTTATTCAAGGCTTGAAAAATTACATTAAATAACAAGATCTATAGCTTACTAAGTCTTAAAACCAAAAAGGAACAATATTGAATCACCTAGAATTCAGATTTCTCATATCAAAGAACACATAATGAGGCAAAATGGTGATGTCTTGAGTAGCAGCACTACCATCCTAAAATATCCTTGATGTCGTGGTGAATAGACAAAAGGGTCCAAGGAACATTTTCTCCAATCTCTGGCAAGCCCCACCCCTGCCACGCTTCAGTCTAAACCATATGCAAGCCAAAGTCCATGAAGAATTCAACACAGGTTGTTCTCTTGATTTCTATAAAATGCTGAGGATTTCACCACAAAATTCTGGCTCTTGGAAACCTAGTAACAATAGCCCAGACCTTCAGGATGAATTCATAATTTCCCAACTGCTGTACATAGCCTCCCTCTGGGGTCTTTCTCTCTCTCTTTTACACTCTTCCACAACCCTCACCATCACCTTCATCATTAGGGACAAGATGATTCTGGCCAAGCTTATGTAAGTCCTTATAAAATCAGAATGCTAGTGAGCTACGCTGGGTCTATCTAATAAAAAAGAACACTAAACTGAGATAAAAATGGAGGCACTTTAAGAATACAACCTAAGGTTCTAGGAGGTTCTCTCAAGATCTTCTGTGAAAAGTGTAGCATTTAAATGCTTAATGAAAGCAGCAGACATTTAGCAGGGGGGAGAAAAGAACTCGACGGGATGCACCTCCAGTGTTATTTTCCCTGAAAATCCCGCAGTGCCGAGCTTTGTCACCTGCATAAATAGCATTTCCACGGGTTCATGGGCTCATAAATGTGGCCAACCAGGTGGCCAGGTTTTATCTTTGTTTACTGAAAGGCAAGTCTGCTCACCAAGTAGATATTCATTAAATTTGCCAGTTCCAAACAACTCATCATCTGATATCCAGCTGATCAATTTAAATTACCACTAACTTCACTGTAATTGCATCTCTAATTATAATGATGCTGAAAGACTTTGGAAATTATCTTGGCTCCTTTAATACTTACTATAGCTTTAACTTCCCAAAGCCCAATTGTGAGAATCGGTCCCCCAATAAAATCGGTGTTTTATGGAAAACAAAGGAAAAACAGAAGCAAAAAAATTAGGATAAATTTTCTAAACCCAAGGATTAGGTTTTGTTTGGAAAGTCGGTTTCTCTCTTATCTGAAATACAGAAGAGCCAAAACAAGCAGGCCAAGTCGCTGTAAACTGAGGGCGGCCCAGGGATTGACAAAGGCGCTGGGCTGGGATGATGGAGGACGGGAGGGGAGCTCAGAGACACAATCAATAGATTCCCTCCTGCTCCCATTTGTGGTAATTGTCATATAATAGCTTGGTTAGGCTTCTCTCCAGCCTTAATTGCAGACTGGTTCTCACCTTTGAACTATAATCCCCTAGTTTTAATTGTAAACAATAAATTGTCTTTCAAATGCTTTTACTTTTCTTTTCCTCCATCCTCTCAAAGTTGAATCTGCCTCCTCCTGACACCTAGCAGAGGGTAGAGTGGTGAAGGTCAGAGGGGCCAGTGTGACCTTGGCAGTCACCTCCGGGCTGAACTTCAGAGAATACAAAGTGCAGCACCCTGCACACCCAGCACCAACGAACAACAGCTATAACCCACCCCTGGCGGCCAGTTCCCCCGGTTTTGCTCTGACCTAACTTTATCTCCACCCTGGTCTCCTCCTCCAGGAAGGCCCCGGGGGAAGGCAGTGTTGACCATGTAAACAATAAGGTTCTCAGAGTTTGTGCCAGACATTTCTTTTTAATTGCTTAAGGGCCTCAAGAAATAAACGCTACACCACCAAGGTCCTTCAGCTTGTTCTAATAGGAATCAAGAGCAGATCTCTCACTCCACCAGGCAGCATTCCTGTTTATTCCTTGGTATACCTCTCAGAGCCATTAATCACTCCGGCAGCAGCTCCTGCTCACAGGAGATGTGGGGAAATGATAATGTTTTATGTGAGTAATTAATCCTGTGGCAGATGTGGAGTTTCCACGACTAAGACCATTAGCACCCCGACAGGCTTGCGAACGCAGATTCCAGCGCTGGTTAGTAATGATCTTCATATGCTAATACTACGTTACTCATAAACAAGAAACATTCAGGCCTTAAGTTTTATATAAGTGCTATTATTTGCAAAGGCTTTATTTTCAAAGAAGACTAGTGATGAGGGTTTTATATTCTTAATGCTGCTGTTGAATAAACTGTCCAATTAACATACCAGCTGAAAGTGCATCATTCCTCAGTTCTATTTCTTCCTGTAATAGTCAACATCTATAAAGTGAATCGAATAAGTCAGAGTGAAACTAGTGGTCATTTGGGGAAGAGAAAACAGGAGTTCCGCGGTGGATTATTTTTCTAGCAATGTGGCTTTTGGTCTAGGAAATTGCAAAAATGACAAATAGAGCTACAAAAGAAAATGCAGGGAAAAAAATGCTGGCTGTGTTTAATAATTTTTAAAAACTGCCTAAAAATGCAAAGCTGGTATATGCACCATGCTTGTCTTGCCTTGTGGCTGCTGTGTAGTTTTGTCATAAAGAAAACGTGTAATCTTAGATTAGCTACTTATCTAGAACTGACACAGTGTACAGTCTGAAACTTGCTTTATTATTTCTCCCCAGTTTAGGTAAGGTAATAATCCCCAGACAGACACTGTACCTTCTGTCTACCTTTCTTCCTGTCACATTTGCTCCTTAAATATGTTTTAGTATAATAATAAATTGCTATCCACACTAAACGTGTTTCATCATAATTTTGCTTCATGCTAAATTCGTAAAATTGCCACAGTCCTTGCCCGGCAGTCTGGAGCACTAACAGCAGCTACAGCGCGGCTGCAGGAACACGCAAGGTCAAACCCTCAGTGTTGGGAAGGATAAAATACTGCCTCTCGGAGAATATTGTTTTGTGTTTAACGTGGTAAAAGAAAAGGCCTACACGCCTCTCTGTAACATAGTGGTGGTAGTGTTGTTTTTAAATAAATATTTTAATTAACACATTGGGAAACCATTTGCCTGAGACAGAAGGCCAAAAACGGAGGGGGAGGGCTACCTCAAGCAGCCAGAGGGTGGGATTCCAGCAGGGGCAGCAAGCTCCTTCAGGCCTTCGTGTCAGGCCAGCACCTGCAAACCCAAGCGTTACTGGAAACTTCTCTTCAGCCCAGTGCACCACGCCCATGACAGAGGTTTGTTTGTTTTGTTTAGGCAATGACGTTTTTACCGTTCCATGAACAAAATGATCTTTTAGAAATATCCCGCAAGCCCATCATTTAGACAGACTGCAGCAACAATGCTAAGGCACAACACAAACAATAGTCCTACTGTCCCCAAGGAAACAGGTAACAGACTGTGTCACTCAGAGGAAGGTGTACCTTTCTGCAGTTGCCTGGAAGATCTTCCTTCCTTTTCCCCATTTCCTTTGCCTGTTGGTCCAAGGACAGGGTGCTAACATTTGATGAGTGGCTATGAGTCCACACCACATCCCAAGCATGCTCTACCCTTATTTAATCCTCAAAACAACTTATGAGACAGGAATCACTTTCTGCATTTCAGATGAGCCACAGCAAAGATAATTAAATTGTTCCAGGCCCAGAGATTCAAATCCAGTTTTGTCTGGCTCCAAACTCTACTTTCATTATTTCCTCTTCTCATCTCCCCAACACCAAACACAGTCCCTGGAAATGATTCTCGAGACGCCAGTCTGATAGAATTATCCCACCTTAGAGAAAGTCAAAATTTAGCTAACAATTTAGAAGTTTATTCCTTACATTATAGAAGGACTTTTGCACCTTACAGGGTATTTGCTAGAGTCCATTTAAATTGAAACCTTCATTGGTATAACCAAAATTTCAAAACTACATTACTCGAGGGGGGAGGGAGGCATGGGCAATATATGTAACCTTAACACTTATACTCCCATAATATGCTAAAGTAAAAATAAAAAATAAAGAAAAGTAAAAAACTACAACCAACTTAAAAGTTTGTGAAGGATCACAGGAATGCAAAACAAGCACCACATGTACTCACCAACAAACTGGTATTAACAATCAACACTTACATGCACATATAGTAGTAACATTCATCGGGCGTCAGGCAGGTGGGAGGGGGGAGGAGAGGATGGGTATATCCACACCTAATGGGTGTGATGCACACCGTCTGGGGGATGGACACACCTGAAGCTCTGACTCGGGTAGGGCAAAGGCAATATATGTAACCTAAACATTTGTACCCCCGTGATATGCTGAAAATAAATAAATAAATAATAAATATATAAAAATTTGGATTTTTTTCACTTCTGTTTTAATGATTCTTCTCTTGAACTAAGTGAGATGTCAGCGTAATGCGATACTAGTATGCTTTCCCCTAAACAAGTGGACATCTGATCAAATGTGTCAGTTTTAACCATAAGCATACCATAAAGACTGAACTGTTGCTACATGTTATACACCTAAAAGGAAATAAGATGCCTGACTAATGGTGAATTAAAATTACATTAGACCCTAAACACAGTTACTTCATGTCTTTAAAAACTCTTCCATTTCAGAGTCTTACTCTGTTGCCCAGGCTAGAGTGAGTGCCATGGCGTCAGCCTAGCTCACAGCAACCTCAATCTCCTGGGCTCAAGCAATCCTCCTGCCTCAGCCTCCCAAGTAGCTGGGACTACAGGCATGTGCCACCATGCCTGGCTAATTTTTTTTCTATATATTTTTAGTTGGCCAGCTCATTTCTTTCTGGGTTTCTTTTGTTGTTGTTGCTTTTTTTTTTTTTTTTTTTTTTTTTTTTTTTTTTTTTTTTTTGAGTAGAGACAGGTTCTCACTCTTGCTCAGGCTGGTCTTGAACTCTTGAACTCAAACCATCCACCAACTTCAGCCTCCTGGAGTGCTAGGATTACAGGCGTGCGCTGACATGATTTTAAATTAAACTTTTTATTTTGATGTAATTATAGATTCACACAAAGTTGTAAGAAATAATGTAGAGAAATCTGTGCACCTTTCTTCCCGGTAGTAATATCTTTGAGAGCTACAGTATGATGTCACAACCAAAATATTGACATTGATACAGTCAGGATATGAAATGTTTCCATCACCATGAGAAACCCTCATTTGCCCTTTTATACATGTACCCACTACCCTCCCTCTCCCCATCCCTTCCTTATCCCCTGGCAACCACCAATCTCTATAATTCTATTTCTTTAAGTTCCTCCTCACCTCTATAACTTTAAAGGGTTAGAAGACAATGTTTTCCTACTGCCATTGCTATTAACACAGCACTGTCACATCTTACTCTGCAGTTGGATTCTAAGGCTGGACAATAGGTTAAAACTTGATTGTATATAATCAAATTTATCTTTAACAATTCTTAGAAAGGCATCACTTCGTAGATACCAGCTCACTCTAAATACTGGAGAGCCAGCACTTCCTCCAGTGGTAGACCAGACGGCTTTGTGTCTGTTGGGCACCTAAAGAAGTCATTTACTCATATCTGGATTATGTATCTTTAAACACTAGAATTGCACTCAGAACTTCAAGAAAAAAATCATGTGCTGAATGAGGCTCCCAAAAAGACAACAGCTGCAGCTTCCTATCTCAAGTGCCTTAGGCCTTAAGTCTGCGGTCCCCAACCCGGGCTTCTTAGGAACCCAATGGCAGAGCTCCGATCCCCCCGCAGCTACGCCTCTTCAGCACCCTCCCCCTGTCCCTGGCTCCCGCCACCACCCCCGCACCCCGGCAGTGGAAAAATTGTCTTTCACAAAATTTAGGGGAGCCCCACAGCAGGTATGCAGAGCTCCGTCTCTACAAAAAAATAGAAAAATTAGCCAGGTGTGGGAGTACCTGCCTGTAGTTCCAGCTACTCAGGAGGCTGAGGCATGGGGATCGCCCAGAAGTTTGAGGCTGCAGTGAGCTATGATGATGTCATTGCATTCTACCACGGATGACAAAGCCAGACCCTGCTAAGAAAAAAAAAAGACATATAATGGTTGGTATTAAATATATTGATCCTCTGGTTATCACTGGAGTTTTTATGACACAATTCACTATCTTGGTAGAGCTCATCTAACTCAGTAGAAATAATGAAACTGCTGCCTGCTTCTGTGCTAGTTCTAGCTATTAGCATACACTCCTTTAGCCAGCCAGTGTCTTACAACTGCATCTGTTATTCAAAAACAAAAAACATTCTTTCCATTAGTAGACACTATATAGCTTTAATATTATAATTTTTGGCACACTGCATGAAGACTCTTGTCTAAAATTGGATATTTGTTTTGTACATTAAGGAGACAAACAAGTTTGATTTTTGTTTTGTTTTGTTTTTTTCTTTCATGCAGTACAGAATGCAACATCTATAGAAAGAATCAATTATCTCCAATACTAAGAGCTTTATTGTCCTCTTCTGTGACTTTCAAAGACTTTGGCTACCATAAAATAGATCTGTGTTGTTGTTTTTTTCCTTAGGGCAGGCATTATTCAAAGGGAACACTCTGGTATGCCAAGTTTTCACCCAGAGGGAATTTTTACAGTCAAGTTACAGCCCTCTTAAATAGGGTTATAATAGAAAACACCAGTAGACAAACAGTAGTCACTTTAGAATTTCCCTTTAATAGCAGGATAAGCATTGGCTATTTCTTCCTGGGAAATATTTGAAATACCTAAATGTGTTCCACCTTTTCTCAGCCATGCACCTTCTAAATAATTTCCTAGTACAAGTGAAGGTTTGTGACTAGAACAGCATGGGCTGTCTGGAATGTTTCCTCGGATTTCTGCAGTAAGCTTATGCCCTTCACATCAGTCATTCTTAACATGAAAGAGACTTGATTTAACTTCTGCCCAGCAGTACACCCTTGGACGGTTATGAAATGGAAGCTTATGTTCAATGCATGAGTTTGATCCTCAGTCTGAGCTTCCCCAGGGGGACTGCAGCCCTCTCTGCTTAGCCTTTGCCTGCTCCATGGTTGTGGCTCTGTTTTAGCACATATCTCAGGCCGCCTTACAGAATAATTCTCTTGAATATGGCCATTTTTCTCACCAGATTCCAAGCTCTCCAGAACAAGAACATTATTCCCTGCAGCATCTACAATAGAGCTTGGCACAGGTAAGGGCTCAGAAAGTATGTGTGAGAATAAAGCCTCTGGGAGCATTTACTGCTGTAAGTGAAAAAGGTCTGAGAATGCAGACTTTGGAAAATCGGAGGACTGGGGGATGCACTGATCCTGGACAAACAGCGACAACTTTTTGATGCAATGTCGGGAACATAAAAAAGTGAGAGGGATTTTAAAAGGGAGACAAGAAGGAATAGGAAAGGAGTAGCAAGCTGAACCTGAAGCCAGATAGGTGAACAATAAGAACACTAATTCTGGAATTAACCTAGGGGTGACTTCTAGTGCTAGTGCAGGGCTTTGGTGGCTGAATTTTATGACTGCTACAAGTAGGAGCCCTGGAATCTGGGGAATTTGCATTAGCATGGATTCTCCAAAAAAGCTAAAGAGGTCCAAAGTTAGTAGCACCGGTCTCCCAGCTCTGAGAAAAAGCAACACAAATCCTCTCTGAAAGGAAGTACTGACAATTTAGAGTAACATGATTCCTGGAGGTTAAGTTGAACCAAAAAGGAGATCACAATAGCAACAACTAAAAAATCACCAAACATTCAAGGAAATAAGCAGTTAAAAGTGAATTCAGCAGAAACAAAAATCCATAGATTTAGTGTCTTGATGATTTCAATATTAGAATAATTCTAAGATAGAAAATATAAAATATGCCTGCAATGTTTTTTAAAAATATGTAGTTCTTTAAATTATTAAGCAATGATAGGCTTTATAAAATTTAAATAAGGATCAAGCCAATTTTTAGAAATTAAAAATATAAGCATTTAAATTTTAAAATCCATTGAAGTATTGGACAGCCTATTATGTATAGCTGAAGAAAAAATTAGAGAACAGGTCAATAGACATTTAAAAGTTACAATGCATCACAGAGAGTAGAAAGCATGGAAGATAACATGGGAAGATTAAGAAATCATCTGAGTTAATTTTTAAAAGGGAAGAAGAGAAAGAATGGAGGAGAAGCAATATTCATGAATTGTCAATGATATTGCATAATTGATGAAAAGCAAGAATCTTCAGATACAGGATGCAAAACTCAGCACAGACAAAAACAAAACAACGCCTAGACATATGGTAGTAAAACAGCAAAATACCAATGAAAAAATATAGAATTATAAAGTATCCAGAGAAAAAGGACAAATCACCTACAGAAAAACAATTGGATGGGCAGCAAGATTCTCAACAGCAGTTGTAAAAGCAAGAAGATAACGGAAGAATGCCATCAAATTCTACGGTACAATGTCAACCTAAAACAGTATATTCAGCAAAATATCCTTTAAGAATGAGGAGAAAATAAGTACCTGTTTAAATAAACAAATACTAGGATAGTTTACCCAGCAGACCTTCACTAATGGAACTTTTAAAAGACGAATTTCAGGAGATAAGAAAACTGCTCAGTAAAGAAGATCTAGAGGCAAGAAGAAAATGAGAAAAAAGAAATCATAAAATGCATGTGTAAGCCTAAACAAACATTGTATACAATAATAATGATGTTCATGTCTAATGTTATTGAATAAAAAAAACTAAAACAATGGACAAAAATGGAAGGTAATTTGGAGGTGGTTTATCAGGATAACAAGTATTTTTAAGTTTTTATAGGGTTTGGGAAAACACTTGGATAAGACCAACTTTGGAATTTGTTAAGGTAAATATACATAGTAAAATTTCAGGTGTAACCATTACAAACATAGACATATTCCATATCTGCCAAACAAGTGAAGGAAGAATAGAATAAGAAAATAAACACATAAATTCAAATAATTTGTACACAGAGAGAAAGAAACACAGAAAACTCAGCATATAGAAAAACCACAAAGCGATATAATAGAAACAAATCCAAATTTATTAGTTAAAAAAATGTAAATGAATTAAGCTGTTCAGCTAAGGAATAGAGATAATAGACCTATATGCTATTCACAAAATAGAGTTTAAAAATGAGGACATGGGCCGGGCGCGGTGGCTCACGCCTGTAATCCTAGCTCTCTGGGAGGCCGAGGAGGGCGGATTGCTCAAGGTCAGCAGTTCAAAACCAGCCTGAGCAAGAGCAAGACCCCATCTCTACTAAAAAAAATAGAAAGAAATTAATTGGCCAACTAAAAATACATAGAAAAAATTAGCCGGGTATGGTGGGACGTGCCTGTAGTCCCAGCTCCTCGGGAGGCTGAGGCTGGAGGATCACTTGAGCCTAGGAGTTTGAGGTTGCTGTGAGCCAGGCTGACGCCACGGCACTCACTCTAGCCTGGGTAACAAAGTGAAACTCTGTCTCAAAAAAAACAAAAAAAACGAGGACATGGAAAGGTTGAATGTAAAAAGATAAAAGTTGATAAAGTTGAAAGTACACACACACACAATGTTAAAATGAACCAAAGAGAGCAAGGTTGTATATATTAATTCAGAAAAAACAATATGCTTAAGAAACAATTTTTAAACAAAATGTGTCACGGTTGTAAAAGATTTTTCTCAACAAAAACATGTAAAAATTCAAAAACTCTATACACCGAATAGAGCCTCAAAATGTGTAAAACAATCAAATAAAACTGCAAATAAAAAGTAAAAAATGCATCATTATAGTGGAACATTTCAATACGTATCTCTCCACAGTTGATAGCTCAAGCTGACAAAAAACGTGGTAAATATATAAAACGTTAAATCACAATATGCTTAACTTCAAATTTCAGATCTTAACCATAATACAATCAAGCTAGAAATTAGTAAGGAATAAGTTAAATATTTTTTAAAAATTCATATAGACAAAAAAAGACTTCTAAATAACTCATAGGTCAAAAATGTTGTAATAGATATTTTTAAACACTTACAAGTAAATAACTTGGGGGAGGAAAGCACCAAAAGAAAGACAAAAACACACACTAGAAACTTGGAGGAGGTATTTGCCACGTATATAACCGAAAATGGGTTGGTATTCAGAATATATAAAGAAGTGCTGCCAATCAGTAAGACAAGCAAACAGATGGAGAAAGTGGACAAAGATATAAACAGTTGTTTTAGAGGAGAGGAAACAAAACTGGCAAATGAACCCATGAAAAAAGCTCATCATTCACAGTCAGGGAAACAGTAAAACACAGTGAGATACTATTTTCCATTAGAAAATAGTAGAGAGTAGCAAATAGAAGAGGCCTGACAACACTAAATGTTGGCAAGAGTGTGAAAGAAGAATCTACCATTCAATTAATAAGAGTATGAATTCATATAACTGCTTTATAATAAAATTTTGCATTATTTTGTTAAGTTGAACTTGCAACCAAAAATTACGGTGCCAGGTATATACTAGAGAAACCCTTGCATATGTACAACACGAGACATATACACAATTATTCAGAACAGAATTCTTGTAGCAAAACAACTAAAAATAAATGAGATATGATTAAATTGTGGCTTATTCAAACAGTGGAGTTATACTGCTATGAAAATGAATTAACTAACTACTATGAGCGTGGATAAATTTTAGAAACATGCTGAGCGAAAAATGAGTAAAGTATGACAAAATTTTTATTATACTCAAATAAAATCAAAACTAAGTATATAGTGATAAAAGAACATGTGTTTTACATCTGTGGTAAAAAGCTATATTTTAAAAAAACAAGGGGGAGAGTTGAGAGTTGGGAAGAAAGAGTAATAACTGTTAATGGGTACGGTGTTTCTTTTGGGAGTGATGAAATGTTCTAAAATTGATTGTGGCGATGGTTGCACAACTCTGTGAGTACCCTAAAAAACACTGGACTGTGCACTTTAAATGGGTAAATGGTATGGTATGTGAATTATATCTCTGTCAATCTATTTAAGAAAAAAGCAAGACAATGATTAAACACAGAAGTTTAGGAGAGTGGTTGCCTTTCATAACAGAATATGGGGATGAAGAAAATATACATAGGTAATTTCACGATGTTGGTTGTAGTTTTATTCATGTTTACAAGTGTATATATGTGTGTATATTGTTCCATATATGTCAAATATTATGTAAATAAAACTACTATGAGTAAAACAAACATATTTCCTCTAGAGAGACCTTAATTTGAGCTTTCAGGAACTTGCATGCAACAAAGCTCTAACTCTGTAGAAGTGACTCGTACCACAATTCTTATTTATGGAATAATTGAGTTGATACGAACAAAGTGAAATAAATTCCAAACACTAAAGTCCTTAGGTATATAAACCTGCCCATTATAATGAAAAAGTCTCCAAGATTATAACAAAACATGGGACACTTAGATTACCAATTTGTTCTTGGAAGCATTTATAAGTGAAGCTGACTTGTAGAAAGCCTTTCTATATGAATGTTTCCATTGGATTTGAAAAAGAAGTAAATGCTTTCAACTTTTATTTAAGATTTTTGCGGGTGGCCTAAAGGCATGGAAAACAGGACTGTACTAATCTGGCTGAAGTTCAGCTACAAATTCTGCAATGTTTCACTCTTTTCTATGTTCCCAAAGAATATTATTTCCCAGAAGGAATAAAATTGAAAATATTGAGAATTATATCTAAATAGTATTAGACCAAAATTAGTTTTAAATTATGCCATCCTCTGTGTCTTTGATTTGTGTGTTCAGAAACAATAAGAAATGTTGCTTCTAAAGCAATGAAAGTTTCCCGCCAATCTCAGCCACATCCATTTAGAACATTATACCTATGGTACACCATAGTTACATAGCTGTATCCATATGAAACACAAATGTACTCGTATGGTATATAGGTGCACCATAGAGCTATTGCTCTTTCATCTTGCTAAATGTAGATGTATATAGAAATATATATGCATGTGTGCATATATGTATACCATACAGCTAGCTCTTTCATATTGCTGAATAAATGCCCTGGTTATGTAAACAAAATCATACATCTTTCCACCTCTAGAGGGTAGAGAGAAAGAATATATATGTGTCTGCATGTGTATATAATATATATGTAATATATATATATATATATATATATATATATATATCTTTGCCCAAATCTCCATTCCAGGTTTCCAAAATGAAGTAAAACACCCCCCACCTCCGTCAACAGTAAAGAGATAAAGCTCCTGAGACAACACAAGCGTCTACTCACTGCCACAACCACACAGCACTTACACGTTTAACCAAAACTCATCCCTCCTCTATCGCGAATCCTTAATGATACCTCATGTCTATACAAATAAAATACAAAAGCCATGTCCAGTGTCATTTATGTGCATTCTCCCATTTGATATCTACCATAGCCCTGCTGTGAAGGGGGATTTGGCTTTACGGATGATGACACTGAGTCACAGAGACTTTAACAAACTCATAAAGATTCAATATGAGCTGTGGAGCCAGAAGATTTTACTAAACCTCTCTGAGCCTTGATTTCCTCAACTGGAAAATGGGGATGATAATAGAATCTACCTCATGGAGTTGTTATAAAACTTGAATGTTAATATTTGTGAACAGCTTCAAGTGATGCTGTCATGTTTTTATTATCTAGATTCCAGAATCAGTGCTATTTTTATTATGCCTCACTAATGCTTATAGGTTACCTGGTTCCTGTTCCAAATTGGCAAAAATGTGACCCAGACTTATTTCTGAATAATAAAATGTTAGAGCTGGGAGGCATCATGGAATCCAGTATTGCCCAACCTGTGATTTTAGTGTCCTGGGACCTACAAAGATCCAAGAGCACATGGCTTGGAGACACAGAACAGGCTCTCGCAGCTAGCTTTCTCACTTCCAATCTTCAGTGTTTCCACATCAACTAACAGAATTGACTTAAAGGCTCTAGAATCCTTTACTCCTTAGAATTGGTCTTATCATACTTGTTTACCCCAAAATGCCTCCATAGAACCATTGGGTTTCCCTTGATCTAGTAGCTTGGTCTTCAGATGATCTAATCCCTCTGTTAAGTGCTTTGCTTAACAGTTTGCACACCTAAACTGCTGTCTTCACCTCTGTAAAATTCTACAGCATATAAATTTGTTTGACTACAAGGATGTCCAGGTAGAAGACTTTGCACAACAGTGGCCTTTTTCTGTCATTGCCAGAATTTTACCTTAAAGATCTAAAAATGAACGTGGACTTTGTAAAATATTGTCTTATGAAGACTTGACCACTGTATTCTTTTCATGTCTTTCTCTCTCTCTCTCTCTTTCTCTCTCTCTCTCTCTACATGTGTGTATGTGTGTGTGTGTGTTTGTGTGTATATATATATATATTAGATAGAGTCTTGCTCTATCGCCCTGGCTAGAATATAGTGGCATCATCATAGCTCACAGCAAGCTCAAATTCCTGGGCTCAAGCGATTCTCCTGCCTCAGCCTCCCAAGTAGCTGGGACTATAAGTCTGTGCTACCATACCTGGCTAATTTTTCTATTTTTAGTAGAGATGGGGTCTCACTCTGGCTCAGGCTGGTCTCAAGCTCCTAAATTCAAGGAATCCTCCCACCTTTGCCTCTCAGAGTGCTAGGATTATAGGTGTGAGCCACCATGCCAAGCCTCTATATTTTTTTACCTGGTAGGCCAAATAATCTCAAAGCGATTCCCATTAGTAAACTTTATGTTATCATTTGAGCAACTCCAACATAGTCTGTGAGCACTAAACCTTTTCCTCTTACATTTACCAAGGGTCTTAAATTCCACCCAAAGAGATGCAGTCCTTTCTCGAAGGTGGGTCTGTCTTTCAGAGTCCCCCTGTTAAAATGCAAATGCCCCTTAGAAAGCAATCACCTCTAGGCAGCAGTTTAGTATGATGCAGTGTCAGTCTGGCTCAGGTCCCTGGTCTGGAGAAATCTGAGTCCAGACAGGGACAGCAGTGGGGTGGCCAGGGGAGCAGGTCAGACGGGATGAGCCTGGGAGTAGAGGGGAAGCACATATTTACTGAGAGGAAAGAATCACTGAGGGCATTGTAGGGAGAAGGGAGATCAAGCAAAACCACTCTTCTCCCATTTCACAATATTCTGAAGGGATGGGTAATGCAAAGAAGCTAGGAGACTTGCTCACCACGGCAGCAGAACAAGGCATTTTGTAGGAAGGCACTCCAAAACTCACAGGCTGGGCACCATGGGTTTGCAGCTGTCATAAACAGTGTATTAAAACAGAACAAAAGGTTTATTGTCCTGTTTGTTGAACACAGCATTTCTAGAATAATAGATTAGATGCCTCTATGAGCTTGGTGAGGGAAGCATATGGATGAGAAAGATTCCCCACTGATCCTTGATACATGTCTAGACTCCCTGAAGCAACTTAATGGACATCTTGAGATTCAAGCTGGGAGACGTTTTAATATTTACCTTTCTTAATTATAAAGGTGATACATTTTCATCATGAAAAATGGAGAAATTGAAAATGACAATAAAACACCATTTCTTACTCATCAGATAAGCAAAAATTGAAAAGCCCAGTAATAGCAAATTCTGTTCAGGATGCAAAGAAATAGAAACTCTTTCATACTGCTAGAAAGAGTAGATTTTAAAGCAACTTTGGCAAGACCTAGTAAAGATAAAGATGTATATACCCTTTTACCCAGAAACTCCACTGCTAAGTATCCACCTTGAGAAACTCACACTTTTACACAACAAAACATGTACAAAGATGTTTATTGTAGTACTTTTTGTAATAATAAAAGAGTGGAAGCAATCTATTTATTCCTCAGTAGGGATAGTCGTAATTATGGAATAATACAGAACAGTTAAAAGTAATGAACCACATCTATGGAAATCAACATGGGTGCTTATCAAAAACTTTTTTTAATAGTTTTTAAAGAGCAAGTTACAAAAGGATATGTACAGTATGATACCATTTAGTTATAATATTAATACATATTATATATTGTTTAGGATGCCTACATGCACAGTAAAAATACAAAACACACATGAAAATGATACACAGTATATTAAATGAGGTTAGGCTATCAGGGACAAGAACTCTAAAATGATAGTGACTTAAATACATTACAATTTCATTGGTTTGTCAAATAAAAGTCCAGATAAGTTGCTTAGGGCCGATATGCCGACTCTGCAGGCATGAAGAAAGCAGGGTTCGTCTATCTTGTGCAGCTCCACCATCCTTGATACGTAGCTTCTACTCGGTGGGCCAAGACAGCTCCAGCCAGCATAAAGAACAGGGAAAGAGAAGGAATCCCCCTTCCTTTAAGGAATCTTCCAGGATGTAGTGCATATAACTTCTACTTGAATTCTATTGGCCAGAATTCAGTCATATGGCAAAATCTGTGAAATGTAATGTTTATTACAAGCAAACATGTGCCAAACTAAAAATCAGAGATTACTTATGCAAAGCAGAGAAGAAGGAATAGGGGTGGGACCAAAGCTGTTATCTGTAATGTTGAATTTCATGTACGTTTTAAAGAAAGATCTGAAGCAAATATGGCATATTACTAGCATCTCTTTAATCTTTGTGATGGGTACATAAGTATCAGCTTCATGATCTTCAGAACTTTTCTGTTTCTTTGAAATTTTTATAATTTAAAATGAAAACACTACAAAGACAAACCATTGGCCATAGTTCCCCACACACGTTACATATACATCCACAAGAAAACACTAGCATTAACATTTTTGATGGTCAGTACTTCAATTTTCTCCTATATATATTTTTACACAATTGCATCTTTAATACTTATATCTTTTTTAAACTGATTTTTAATTTATTATATCATAAGTGTCTTCCATGGCTTTTAAAATTCTTTTAAAAGATACTATTTAATGGCTATCAGGTAATCTATCATGAGGATATATCATAATTTAATTAACCCCCTATTGTTGAACATAATGATTTTAAGAAAATTTAAGTGAACTTTATATTTATGGACTTTAAATGTACATATTTTATCTTCTATTACTTTGTGCCCAGATATTATTCATTTCAAAATGGAAATAATTATTGCTATCCCCATCCATTTAGTTACAAGTCATTGCAGTAGTGGTTTTTGTTTTGCTTATGTGATTCTCATTTCCTTGTTTCAGGTATTATCTGTCCCAGACAGAGTCTTTGGAGCAAATTTCTCAGAATCGATTGAAAACTCTGAGACCAGATCATCTTCCCGAGTATTTGCCTGGCTCTCGTGGAACTTCCATTGATTTCAGGTGAAACTCACAATTTGACAGGAGCCCGCAAACATCAGAGAAGCACGCGAAGGGACTCTGGCATTAAAGGACTCTGAAACAGTGAAAGCCCGCAGTGCTCTGTGTTCCCATCTGTGCGACGCCTGACAATATTTTGGTACAACTGATGAATGTGACCAAGGTGCTCATTGTTTTTCAAACACTAAATTCATTTCTATGTATGAGAAGAATGATTCTCTTTTTCACTTTCTCTTGCGCTCTCATTCTCTCTTGTGCGCTCTCATTCTCTCATGCATTTTTAATAATCTTCCATTTAGACAATGCATAAGAGATGCCTTCTGAAGCCACTTTAATGGATCACACTTGTCATGAATGCATCCAAATGTACTTTAGAACCTTGTCTAGATGCTAACACCATGAGCCAGAATTTAGTGATGCACTTTCAATCTGATTCAAAAAGATAGCGGCCAGGCGTCGTGGCGCACAACTGTAGTCCCAGCTACTCTGGAGGCTGAGGCAGGAGGGTCACTTGAGCCCAGGAGTTATGGGCTTCTATGATCACACCTGGGAATAGCCACTGCACTCCAGCCTAGGCAACACAGCAAGACCCCAACTCTTACAAAAGAAAAAGAAAAGAAATAAAAAAATACAAAAAAGATACCTACAAATTCTGAAAGAACTTATTCAAGGAAAAACTTTCTAAGAAATTCTAAATTGATTAATTCATTCATTCAACAAATATCTATCAGCTCCATTTCTGGTGTTCCAGAGATGCACAGACAGCCGTGGGAGGTGTATATGAAAGTAAACAATTAAGACAATGTAACACCTGAGTAAGGAAAGTGCAAGGTGCTATAGGAGTATGAGTTTAAACATGTGTATGTGTGTGTGTGTGTGTGTGTGTGTGTGTGTAAAACAAAGACCTGGCTCTTTTGTTTGCTAGGTATTACTATATTATTACTCAAGTCCACTAAGAGAAACACACTTGTAGGCTCTGCCCAGTAATTCTATGGGAGCCACTCTCCACGTTCTAACTCCTTCCCAGGATTCACGAGTGCTGCTGCTCCCTCATCATCAGCGTCACCTGTGTGGATTCTGACTACACGTCCCCACAACCTGGCGGATTCATCTTCCAGGAAACCTTCCGTGAGTTATGTGGCATCCAGATCTTCCCAGTCTCATCACTGCTATACCTCCGGCACTGGGGCTTGTAAAGAGATTCGACAGTAAGAAACACGTAGAATGAATTGGATAAATTCAGCTCATGCTTGAATTATCTTTAGCCAGGTTTTCAAAAGTGAACATGGTAAATGAAGCCCACGGTAAGGACTCAATAAATATCCATTGAGTGAAAAAAAAAAATAAATCAATTATTTTGCTTCTGGTTTCCCCTTAGCAGAGTGCTGAGCACATAGTTTTCAATAAATTGTCAATTGATTTCCTTCTGTGGTACAAAATTATGAATGTATCAACAGAATTTTTTTTAACTAAGTGTTCTTTTTCTAATGATTTAGCTTGGTGATTTTTACATAATATGTATTCAATTAGATTGGGAATGTTTGGCAGTACCTTTTTAGAATTTGATAGTCAGATCCACCTCCCAATTTTGAGATAATAGATGTAAAACTGTTAAAAAGAATCTACAGCTTGGTCCAAGGTTCTAGGAGGCTCACCTAGGGTAGAACCCACCTCCTGGAGTCCAGTCTATCTGAAGACGTCAGAGAGATCCTTGAATGTGTTATTCGATGGTAATTTTCCTCAGGCACAAGGCACAGCACATTATAGTGCATCCGAAGTATAAGATAATGTTCCCCTTGGGGGAAAGGGGGCAAGGGCAATATAGGTAACCTTAACATTTGTACCCTCATAATATGCTGAAAAATAAATAAAGAGAACATTCCCCACATTGCATTCATACAAAAGTCTACGATGAAGTATCCTTCTCCTACTCTCCTATGGGCTCTACTGTTTGTCTTCAAAATTCAGATGCTGAGGTTCTGACCCTCAGCACCTCAGAATATAACTGTATTTGAAGATAAGGTCTTTACAGAGGAAATGAAGTTAAAATGAGGTCACCAGGCTAGGCCCTAACCCAACACGACCAGTGCCCTTATGAGAAAGGGAGACTGGGACACAGACATATGAAGACTCGGGGAGGGAACGGCCGTCTACAAGCCAGGAAGAGGGGCCTCGCCAGAAACTAACGCTTCGACATGGACCTCCCGGCCTCCAGAACTATGACAAAATAAATATCTGCTGTTTAAGTCACCCAGTCTGTGGCACACCATTATGGCAGCCCTAGCAAACTAACACATCTCCCATGGAAACTCTCCACATGAACTTCACACAACCTCATTGTCAATATTTTAATGATGAGC
Source organism: Mirza zaza (assembly GCA_008750895.1). NCBI lineage: Eukaryota > Metazoa > Chordata > Mammalia > Primates > Cheirogaleidae > Mirza > Mirza zaza. The sequence goes on from VSMD01072781.1 coordinate 126,929, forward strand.
TGCTAGGGACCTACCAAAAGGGCTTAAAAATGGCCCAGCGGTGACCTGGAAATTGACAGCTCTGTCCCATCAGCCTACTTGCCCGCTCTGTGTGGAGAGCAGCCCCGGACAGAGCTCCTCCTGCCCCACCCTCATTCTCCCTCACACAGTGTCACCGTTTATGTCTGTCACGGGGCAAGCTGCAATCTGTAGTCATCTTGCATTTTCGCCTGTCCCCCTAACAAGAATGTAGCTCCATGAGGGCGAGGTCCCTCCCTGACACGTCCATGGCTGTTCCCCATGCCCAGCACAATGCCAGGCACAGACGACAGATATTTATGGAGTGAGTCTACTATGTTTTGTTTTTTGAATCCCATCAGTGGGTACAAGCTCTATTTCTGACACATTAATGCAAACATAGATTTTTTTGGTGTCAATTCCTGAACGTTTGACATACCCAGCTCAGAGACCTGGATCCGACCTCTTGGCCAGGGAAAGCAGACCTCCTTGGCTCCCTGAGCACCGCCGGCCTGACAGCAGCAGCTGGCCGCCCTGTAAACGATGGAGGCTGGGCCAGGGAGGGGCTCGGGTCGGGAGACCCATCGGAAGAATGATATTGCATTCAAAGGAGTGTTAAAAATGAAGCATGTGCTATAAATAATAAAACACACCCAACTGTGCATATTAAGTTGTAATTCGATCTCTGGCTTCTTCTGACATTGATAGACCACTCAGAGCCTCCCTCTCATCATTCTGATGCCGCAAGTGACTAACCCCTCTCGGTGGAATTTCTACCTTATTATTATTATATAGGACCGTTTCGCGTTATTCTGCACGTGTGGAAAACAGGCAACGAGAGGCACACCGAATGAACCGAGCAACCCCAGGTCTTGCTTAAAAGTAAGTTCAGCCAGTTACGAAGAGGTAAAGGTATTTTGTGAATGAAGCATCGAGAGGCACTTGGAGGGCGGGACGTTCCTGGGCTCTGGGTTCCGGTGAAACAGTCAGTCAAGTGCAAAGGGAAGTGAGGAGGACAGGCTGCACATGTCCCGTCGCTGCAGTGCTCTATGTCGAGCATGACAGGCAGACGCCGGCCCTGAGACAGAAACTGCACTGCCCACGGGGGAGGACGCCCGGCCGAGCGGCCTGCTGCCCGGACGTCCAGGCAGCCCGCGGGCTGCTCTCGGTCCACTGGCCGCCCCCGTCTCCGGGTGAAGTGGCCCGGCAGCAGAAGTGACTGCTCACGGCTCTCCCCGCTACTCACTCCAACTCTCCCTTGAAACCAGCCCTGCCGCCACCCGGGCCTTGCAGATTCCGCGAAGCCCCAGCGAGCCCCACGCCGCCGGCCCGGCACGGCTTCCCCGGGACTCGGGGAACAAACCGAGCCCCCTCCCCAGCGGGCCCCGCTAGGCTCCAGGCCTCCCCCCACGCGCGGCCGTCCCGCAGCAGGACGCCTGTGACCCGCGCGCGCCCAGCTAAGGCGGCCCAAGGACGCAGCGAGTGTGGATTCTCCCTGCTGCTCAACACCCTCTGCCTTCGACCCGTCACTCTCGCTTCGGCATGCCGTCCCCTGAAACCCAGATGAGGCGTGGCCCGCGAGAAGTGGAGGCCCAGAACTCAAGCAGGAATGAAGGGGGAGAGCAGAGAAGGAGGAGACGGAGATGCCGTTTGGGACAGAAGACACCCCGCACTGCGGCCACTGGGATCCCCGTCCTGCAGAGCCCCCCCCCCTGTCCTGCAGAGACCCCGTCCTGCAGAGCCCCCCGTCCTGCAGAGCTCCCAGTCCTGCAGAGCCCCCCGTCCTGCAGAGTCCCCCGTCCTGCAGAGCCCCCCGTCCTGCAGAGCCTCCCCGTCCTGCAGAGCCCCCCGTCCTGCAGAGCCTCCCATCCTGCAGAGCCCCCGT
>VSMD01072782.1:0-14181 GCA_008750895.1 Mirza zaza
GTGCAGTGCTCAAGGGCCTCAGTGTGCAGTGCTCAAGGGGCCTCAGTGTGCAGTGCTCAAGGGGCCTCAGTGTGCAGTGCTCAAGGGCCTCAGTGTGCAGTGCTCAAGGCCTTCAGTGTGCAGTGCTCAAGGGCCTCAGTGTGCAGTGCTCAAGGGCCTCAGTGTGCAGTGCTCACGGGGCCTCAGTGTACAGGGCTCAAGGGGCCTCAGTGTGCAGTGCTCAAGGGGCCTCGTGTGCAGTGCTCAAGGGGCCTCAGTGTGCAGTGCTCAAGGGGCCTCAGTGTGCAGTGCTCAAGGCCCTCAGTGTACAGTGCTCAAGGGGTCTCAGTGTGTAGTGCTCAAGGGGCCTCAGTGTGCAGTGCTCAAGGGGCCTCGGGTGCAGTGCTCAAGGGGCCTCAGGGCTGTGGCTCCCAGGAGGGGCGGGAGTGAGGGCACGCAGTAGCCACACGTGTGGAGACGCAGACAGAGGCTGCCCAGGCGCAGATGACCTAAAGACGGCCCGTGTCCACAGCTCTAAGGCCCCACTTACGTTGCCCCCGCAGAGGGCCTGGGCAGGGTGTCCCACTGATGTGCTCTGAACACAGGCACACTCACAGAGAAAATAAGACAAGGAGCCACTGGCTGGGGAGGCCAAGCAAGGGGGTGGGGAGGACAGGGGCCCTGACAGGACACTGGGGACAGAGGCCAAAACTGGAAACCCAGGGCTCAGCCTGGAAGCAAGGTCAGCGACAGGCCTAGGAGGGGCCGACTTTCTCTCCAGGAGCTGAAGTGGGAAGTGAGGGAGGAAGAGGAGCCATTAAAATATGCAAGAGGCCAGGGCACAGCCTGGGTCTGAGTCATTTCCAGGGCTGGACAGAGGGGCCCCAGGAGGATGTTTCCAGAATGACTAGATCCAAAAGCATGGGACGGCAATTGCACAATCCCCTCATGGGAAGTCCCAGCAGCCGGTGTACTTAACAGGGGCTCGTGGAAGCACTGAGGAGGCAGCAGCTGGCAGTTGCTCTCTTAGTGGAGGGAGGTTTCCTCCCCAATTAAGGGGACTTGCCTGTCAACCCATAAGGGGCCTAGTCCAGGGGGCTGCCTCAGAAAGGGATAATGGTGAAGGGGTGCTGCCCCCAAGGAGCCCGGGTTCCAGAAACAGACATGAGAGGCCCAAAAGTGGGGTTGTCCCTTTGGGCCCACACTGATGCCACCTCCAGCCCAGGCAGGCTGCTCCAGGCACCTTTCAGCCATGGCTGCACCTAAACGTTCCCCACCCCCACACTGTATTTCCCATCTTTCCCATTTCCAGGTGAGCTACAGTTAATGAACTTGGTGATGGATAACGTGGGAGACATTGGAGCCAGGACAGGGCTGGGAGCTGCTCTTTAGGCAAATGGGTGGATGCCAGGCCGTTCCCAGAGATGAGACACAGGACGGGAGCAGGGTATTAATGAGGACAATGGTAGCCACCTTGGGACACCAAGCTGACTCGAGTGTCTCTGGGCTGTCCAAGTGGAGATGTCCAGACAAGGATGGATCACAGGGGTCCAAGGACCGTGGGTGCAGGGGCTGGGGGTGGGGACTCTGAATCCATTGAGCAGAGGAGCCTATCCTGGACCCCGCATGCAGGAGAAGAGTGGCAGGCCCAGGACAGAATCCCAGAGCCCTGACACTTACGTGGTGGCAAAGAAGAGGCCCTCAGAGTCCACCCCACCTGCCCTGGGGACTGGGACCATGGGGCCAGCAGTCCTGCACCTGTGGAGCCATGCGCCAGGCCCTGGCCTTTGTCTACTGAATGAACTTTCAGGGGACATCTGCTACAGCCCTTTTGCAGATGTTAGAACTAAAACCCAAAGAGGTGAAATCACAGCCAGAAGGCAGGACAGCAAACGGGGCCCAAAGCTGTCCCTAGGCCCAACTATCTCAGTTCTAGGGAGGCCTGCAGTTATTCAGAGAAGGGACTCACTCCAGCCAGGACCAAGGCCAGACTGGAAGAGTGGGTGGGCCAAGGCTCCCTCAAACATGGCCAGTCCCAGCTGCTCCTGTCGACCCCCGCCCTGGGCCCTCCTTTGTCCCGCTCCTTGTCCTCTGCACAGCAGCCGAGGTCCCAGCAAGGCACGAGCAGACCGCCCTGGGCCCATGCATTTCCCCAGCCCCATGAGGAGCCCAGGATGAGCCTCAGGCCTGGCAGGAGGCTCTGCTAATGAGCGAAGGCTTCTGTCAGCTGAGCAGCTCACAGTGGTACAAAAGCAAGCCTGGCGCACAAACAACAGAGAGTATCTTCCTTCTCAGAAACTTCAGCTCTGCTCCAGGAGCACCAAGCAGACAGGACAGGAGGCCTGGGAGTTGTGCCTTGCTCAGAGCCAGCATGGAGAGTGAGAACTGCCTTCCCTGCACCCAGGGGGTTTGGAGAAGGTAGCACGACCAGGGTGCGGTCCCACCTCACTCTATCACCTCTGAACCTTGCCCAGCCCATGGCCTCCCCACCTCTACTGATATAAACAGCAAACAGACAAGCTCTTCTCCTTATGCCCTGGCCAAGCCGCCAAGCTCTTGGGGGTGTCTCAGCCAAAGGCTGCCAATGCAGCTGACGAAAGTCAGCTGGCCCCAGGATGGGACTCCACTCAGCGGACAGTTAAGAAGCCCTGGCTGGTCCCTGGCTCTGGACAAGGGCAAAGCTGCAAAACAACCCCCAGGGAGCTCACAGTATCTGTGATGATGGTGACAATGATGATGATGACGGTCTTTATCACATGAAGAAGTAGAGAACTTTGAGCCAGCAGATCTAACTGCAAGTTATGACTCTACTACCCTTACTTACCCTCTCTGATCATGAGTGTCATTAGCTGTGACATAGGGAAGGAGGGGCATGCTCTGTGGCACATACTTTTTAAATAATTGCCATAGAGCACACTGAGGATCCCAGGAGACACGGGACTGACCCCCAAGTCACTGGTCCTCAAAGTGTGGTCCCCGGATCAGCAGCATAAACATCTCTGGGAACTTCACAGAAATGCAAATTCTCGAGTCCCATCGCAGATCTGCTGAACCAGAAACTCAGCGCCCAACTCCACCCCTGCAGGCCCTGCCTCACATCCTGCTGCTAGTGTTGGTGGCACTGCCCACAGCACGGGGCCAGCTGCCCTCCCGCCATTCCCGCCTCCCTCCCTCAGGGCCCCAGGCCACCCCGGCCCCAGCCTGCTCCCCAGCAAGACCTCCCCCCCTCCCCCAGACACAGCCCACCACTTCTCCCCACCCACTGCCGCGCCCAACTGCGCTGCTCCTTGGGGGACCCCACCCCCCTGTGCTCCCTCCCGCACATCCCGTGGCTGTCTCTGCTGATTCACTCTTCATCAGTGTCCTCCCCAAAGCCTGGCACAGGTCCCCCCAAGGGACTGGGCCAGAAGCCAATGACAGCGACTGCTGCCATTTACCCAGTCCTCACTCTGTGCCAGGAGTGTGAGCGTCCCTTACCTCAGCCATGTCCCCATTAGCCATCGCCGCAGTGCACACCTGCAAGGGAGGCCCCGCAAGCCCACTTCACAGACGAATGAACTGAGGCCCAGAGAGGGCTAGTCCCGGGCCGCACAGCCAGCGAGGGGGAGCCTGGGGTCTGAGATGCTGCCTGCAGGGCTCCAAAGCCAACTCTGTCAACCCAGGTCTTCTCTGCTACAGAGCCTGGGGGGGGAAGTGGGCGGGGAGGGGGGCTGGCCAACAGTCAGCCTGAGGAGGGAGGCTCTGTAGCAGGAAATGGCCAAGATATTTCCTAGAAATGGGAAATCTAACTTGACCAGGAAGTTATTTCCTGCCCTGTTCTGTATTAGTTCACCTTTTCCCCAAGTCTTCAGGACAAGTCTGTCCCTGCTAATGGCCTGTGACACTGGACTTTCAGGGCACCCGACAGAGGAGATGGAGGAAGGACCTCCCTTCTCTCCCCACAGGACACCGGGTGAGCCCTGACTGCCCTCCGTGCTTGACGGGCGGGATGGTGCTGGGGCTACCTCACTTGCTTCTTCAAGGAAAAGCTGAGGCCAGAAGGCCAGAGCACTTGGGGACATCAGGGCGCTGAAGTACTAGGGAGATCTCAAACCTATCCCCAAGCTCTCCCTGAGGTAATAACCTAACCCTGCAGCCCCCGAGGCCTCCCTGGCCATGGCAGTTTGTGTCAGTTACTTCTCGGAAGGGCTCCTGGGCCATGCAGCTGTGACTTCTGCTGTGGTCCTCAGCCTGGGACAGACCCTCTTATGTGCTGACTCCACCAAGGACTAGACTGGGGGCAGCTGAGTGCCACAAATGAAGTTAATGTGGCCTCTGGGTGGTGGTGGGTTAGAGGCTTCAGGTCCGCCTGCTGTCCTGAGTCCAGTTGAGTGACACATCCACTCATCTCTGCCCTGCTGAAGTGACTGCCCCTTCCTGGCCCTCACGTCCCCCCATTACCTTAGACAAGCACCACTGCCCCTGGCTCCCAGGTCCCTGTCCTCAGGGGCCACCTCGCCCCCCTCCCTATCTCAGTATCTTTGTGCCCTACTCCTGAGACTTTTGTAGGACGCAGGCAGGTCTCATGGGTGGACAGTTGGCAGCAGTGTCTCAGGCCTGTCTACTTGGACACCTCCCTCTGCCTCAGGATTCCTTTCCAGCTTCTCCCCAGCTTTTGGCCACTTCCGTCTGCAGGTCTGATCACCCCTAACCTCTCCCAGCATGGCGGAATGCTTTCTTCGCCTTCCTGTCTCCTGGGCCTGTCGCATCCACTGTAGCCTGAGGTCTTTCTATCCGTGACCCATAGTAAAACTCTACAATCAAACTCTGCTGGGACTGACGCTTCATAGTTAGAGGGAAGCTCTGGAATTTAGAAAACTTTTGATTTCTTAACAAAGACTATTGTTTTACCAAGGGGACAAAACAAAGTCTAATTTCATTGTCAACACCAAGCAATGAATTTATGCCTCTAGCAGAAACCTACCGCTTCCCTGCAGTACTTATGCCATTGATTCGATGGAGGCCACAGAGCATGATGATGTGAGGGCAATTAAAAATACATGAGTTTCATTTTTCAAAATTGTTAACTCTATACATGATGCTTAAAATTCTAAAAACTAGTACAGCATGGAATTAATGTAATCTTGTTTAGTGAGAATCATAAACGCTATTTGGGAATGCATTTATTTTATACAGCTATCTTTAAGAGTGTGGTGCAAGTATGATCAGCTAGGGATGCGAAGCAGCATAGAAAACGCTTAATGTCTGTGCTAGGAACCTGGACTGGGTTCAAGAACGGGCGATATTGACAACTTGGACTTGGTCCAAGTTTGCTTTTAATTTGATTTACTCCCAAAGCATCAAGGCAGCAGTGCAAAGGGCAAACAGGAGCTCGGGAAGCCTCTGGGGGGACCATCACTCTGTTCATCCCACTGGGCTGCTCTCTGACATCCAAGTGGTGAGAGACAACGCCAAGCTGGAGGGCCACGGAGCTTGGACTGGCTCCCTCTGGTCCCCACCTCCTCACCACCCGGGGGTTAAGTTCCTGCTGAGCGGCTCTGGGTGCTCTCCGCATCCAGGCTGCACTGCAGTCCTTCCCACGTACGCCCTCTGGGGCACTGTCCACGAGCAGCTCAGGCACAGCCTGTCACACCGACAAGTGGCCGAAATAATCGAAATAATAAAAGAACTATTAATTGAAAACAGTAACTTTCAGAACAATTACTGTCGTGTGTTTTTTGCAAAATCTGCATTTTCCAAACATTAGGAGTCCTCGGGTGGCCAGAGCCGCAGAGCAACTGCTGGCCTCTCCCTCCTCCTTCCCTCCACGCTCGCACCCGGCTACCTGCGCCCGAGCCCGTGGCTCAGGCGTCCTCATGCCCAGAACACACAGGGATATTTGCAGATTTCCGTGGTGCCCATATTCCCAACACGGCAGCCGGCTTTAAGCTAGCAACAAATACGGAGTTGGAAAGAGATACACGCCATTACGTAGCATTTCCATCACTGAGCTACAATAGACATTAACAGCCTCAAGTGCGTGGATAACAGTCGAATGCACAAAGATAATTAGAAAGTGCTGAGTTTTTGTTATTAACTTTGGTTTGAATATAATCTATTCAACTGTAACATTCTATCATTTAATTTTTAATAATGGCCGTGCTTAACAACTGGCTCACAAAATTCCCGCAAATTTAACAACTGGCTCCTGGGAGCTGCTACGAGCTGGCTTCAAAACATTCTGGGGCGTGCCTCAGTGGGCCACAGCAGGCTGGGAAAGGGAAGATCATGCCTGTGACACTAGCCCCAAGAACAATAGAGCCTTTAAATATGCACGTGCTTTTACTGAGGGCTTGTAGGTTCTCCCTCTCCCCCTCAACCAAATGCACTGAATCTTCCCCAAAGTGGTTAATTTGACGTGATACTGACTACTCCCACTGCAGCCTCCAGGTGGCGCTCTAACAGCAGACCTCATGTAGAAGGTCCCAAGGAGGAAGTTCTTCAAAGTAGGTTCAGCACCCTTAGGAACGCAGTTCAAAGGAGCTGCACTCTGATTGCAGCTTTGCATGGTCCTATTGACACATGGACAAGAGATTCATCTTCCTTGCCCCATGATTCCCATAGCTCAGGCTTGGGCTTCATCAGAAAGCCCACGGCAGAATGGAAGGGTCCATCTGCCCTTGGGTCACAAAGACACTTCATTCTGGTGCAGGTCAGTGAACTCCTTTCAAGTGAGGCAACAAAACGTCCTTCTTCAGTTCTCAACCCAAAGACCATCACGCATGGTACGTGGTTCCAAAGCCGTCCCAGGGCCTTCAGCAGCTGTTGCTTCCCTTTGCGACACCACAGGCCACTACCTCATGGATGACCTTCAGGGGCTGGGGCAGGAGGTGTACAAACCGTTGACAGCTGAGTGGCCACCTGGGGACACTAAAGGTCCAGCGCGATTTGGATCTGAAGCGGATCTGGATGCACAAACCAAACACGAGAGTCCGGGGGAGGAGAGACAAATCCCCACCGGAGACCAGGGCAAGGCGGGTGGCAGCTGAGTCCCGAGGGAGGATGGCATTTCCCAGACAGGGATGGGAAGGTGAGGGCAGGGCACCTGGGGCGGCGGTCCCTCCCTCAGAGAGAACTGCGGCCCTGCTCCTCTGAACTCACATGTGGCCACATGGCTCCCGCCCAGTGAGACGCGAGAGCAGGTGAAACTCAGTACCTGGTCACCACGTTCTTGCTCCCCTGCCGGAGACTGGAAAGGCCCAGTGCCCGGAGAAAGACGACCTGGGTCAGAGTTGCACCCAGCCCACAACAGACTCTGGGGGTTGTCGGTTCCCAAAGCTTAACTTTGTCTATCCTGACCGATGCCTGGCAGATGGGGGATGGTGAGCGAAGTTCCAGAAAACCGGGTAATGTGGGGCATGCCGGGGAATGGCACAGAGCCCAACGTGGGTGGGACACAGGGCAGGGGCTGTGTGGCCAGGGCAGAGGAGCCAGCAAGGAAAGATGGGATCTGAAGGGCTTTGGGCATCACATTCCCATAGCACCCCCGACGCCCACCCCCTCCAGGTGGGCTGTCAGCACCACCCACTTGGGGGGCTGCCGCACCCATTCCCCCAGAACGTGGACAGGTGCTAGCCTGCCCCCATGGGGCTTAGCTCTACTGAGGGAAGGCAGACACCCAACCAGACCCTAAGTTAGAGACCACTAATCAGACCAGAGCAAGTCGTTTCGGCACTGACCCGTTGTTACCCTCGGCGCATGGATTCGCGTCGTGCGCGGACACTGCCCAGCACGGACAGACGACTACAGCAGCGGCAATTCCTCGCACACGTTTTCAAATTGTGATGTGTTTCTTCATTAGTACGTTAAATAACGTAGATCTAGTACAAGCATACAACAACCATAATTTTGAAGTAGATATTTCAAAGTATCTACAACGAAAGTAATGTCATGTAAAAAGACCTGTGATTTCTAGGGGTGACAAGTCACAGGCACTGCTAACGCAGGTTTGTCCCCTATGTTTATAATTGAAGGGAATGCTAAATTTCAGCCAGAGAGTCACGAAAATGAGGATGTAAACGTCTTCCTGTCCAAGTTCACTGACCCTTGGAGTCCTGATCTGTTAAGAACCCGGGCTCTGGGCTGTCCCGTGGCCACCTGTCCTCTACCCAGTCAGTGCCTCAGTGAGCCCTTCAACGGTTATCACCATCGTTACTATTAATGCCACTTGGTCAGCCCCGAGAGACTTTGCACTGCACATGCTCAGACGCTCTCCTGGGTCTCTGCAGTTTACCCGTGCCAGGGAAGCGCCTCTCAATGTCTGTCTTAATAAAGGCCAAAGTGGAGGAGGAGCGGGAGGGGGAGGGGAAGGGATGAGGCAGCACCAGTGTGTGGCAGCGGGTCCAAGGTTAGGCCAAGGGCGTCCTCTCCTGCAGCCTGTCTCGGGCTCTCAGGAAGTCTCTTCCTCTGCCCTGTCCGTGATGATTGCTTAATTGTTGCTAAAAGGATCAAATTCAAAGCACTCAGCCTCTCTCCCGTCATTCTCTCGCCTCACTCCGGTTTTAATGAATCTCCCAGCTGTCGGCCACGGCAGCACCCCCAGGGCCGCTGTGGGCTCTGCCTGTCCTGGTGGTCCTAAGCCGCCTGTGCTGTGCCTGCTCAGGTGTCACTGGGGCCACTTATTGAATCTGACTCAACAAAGAAAGGATTTCTCCAAACATGCAAACCATAGGAGAGAAGACTGATGCATTTTATGATGTTCAAATTAAGAATATAATGTGCATCAAAAGACACCATCAAGATAGGAAAAAGGAAGTGCCAAACTGGGAGATGATATTTCTTACACTGATAACTGACAAAGGGCTTGTATCCAGGATGAATAAAAACTCCCCTACAAATCAATCTTAAAAAGACAACACAATTAAAAAAAAAAAAAAAAAAGGAAAAATAGTGGCCGGGCACTTCACAAAAGAGGCCATACGAAGGGTAAAGAGACGTTTGTGGAGATGCTCAACCTCAGCTGCGAACTGGAAAATGCGAAGTGAGAACATAAGAAGATGTAATTTTGAACCAACTAGATGGGCAAAAATTAAGAAAAGTGACGGTTGCAAGGGCTGGGGAAGACATGGGTGAGTACTAGGGATCCTTATGCAGAACCAGTAAGAAGGTAACTAATGCAGCCGTTTGGGAGAGAAAGTTGGCCATCTCCGAAAAGCTGAAGACATGTGACCTGTGGCACAGTAATTCTACTCTTAGTGTAACCTTGTGCCTGTGTGCCAGGCGGCATGGCATGTACAAGAAAGCTCGTAGTAGCACTTTTCAAAACAGCCAAAATCCAGAAAAAAAAAAAAAAACAAGATGTCCTTTGATTAGAGAATGCACTAATAAATTGTGGCACAGTCACCCAGTGGAATAGTATCCATCATTGCAAAGGAGTGAGCTACAGATACACACAGCAACAGCGGTCGTGACGGGTAGCAAAAGCAAGTCACAGAAGAATACACACTACAGGACACCACTCTCAAAAAGCTCAAAACTAGCACAACTAAGCAGATTGTTCAGGTAAGGATCACACAGATGCCATCAACTATTTTTCAAAAACAAAGGAGTAAATAACACGCTGTTCAGAATAGTGGCTATCTGGTGGGGGGTGGGAGGGGATCGCCAAGGCTACGCAGGTAGATTCACAGGTGTCGATAATATTTTACATCTTAAGCTGGGTGGTGGACTCACGGTGTGTGTTGCAACAAAATCACTGAGTAGACACTGTGTCCTCTTCCTACAAAGTCCAAGAGGACACAGGGTCACCCTCAAGGAGTTGGCACTAAAAGCCTTGGAAGTAACCTCACATAGGCAGATGGGGCTCCAAGGTGAGCGAAGAGGAACGTCGCTGCCCAGAGGATGCCATGACCTTCCCATGATCCACACATGCAACGTGTGACATACACACCAATCACACCCAATGCACAGATGAGCGAGCTGAGGCTCAGAAGGACTAGGTCATTGCTCAGGGAAGTACTGCTGGGAAGTGCTGGGGCTGAGACACCTCCAACCCAGGTCCCTCTTTCTGCTGCCCCCACAGGGTGCTGGGGATCAGGAGAGGCCTCGATGCACAGGTGGCTTTGGAGACATGTCTGGAACAGCATGAAGGGTCGGCATAGGAGCCTGGTGGGGAAGGCGTGGCGTGAGCCTGGTGGAGCCTGCAGCAGTATGGATCGGGGCACACTGCACAGGGACAGGAGTGGGGTCTGACTCACGCAGCCCAGTGTGTGGCCCAGGGTCTGCACACGGTCACTGACTGCCAAACGCTGCCTGAATGCACCTGTGGGTGGACGTGCTGGAGCACAGGCTGCTCACGGAGAAAGGGCCACAGCCTATCAAATGTAGCAGCTGCAACAGCCGCCTAGCCAGTCTCCTGTCCCACTACCCTCCCTCCCCATCCGTCTTCTCCCACCAGCCCGGGCGAGCTTTGTAAAATATACACTGGAGCATGCTATTTCCCAGATCAAAAACCTCCCATGGTGTCGATGATATATTCTTAAGTGGGGGGGAAAAAAAGCAAGTAACAGATCAATGTGTATGGTGTACTATCATTTCTGGTTTCTAAAATTATATAATTACATATATATTTGCTTATATATTCCTAAGATCCCACCGGAAGGACACATCAGGACCTGATTACAGTGGTGGCCCCTGGGGAACCAAATACTGAATGGGGCAGAGGTTGGTCACATGTTTGACAACCCACTTCCTCTTCCTGGGCACACAGGAAGTCCATGTTCCCCAGCCCCCTGGTGGTCAGGTCAGGGCCATGTGCCCAGCTCCGGTCAATGGACGGTGGTGGAAGTGATGCTTGTCTCTCCAGGCCAGGTCCCTCTTCCCCAGGTGGCCCCTTGTCATTCACGTGGCAGCACAAAGAGTCTCTGAGCAGTTGCTACAGTCCACTGCCCTATTTCCTTGTTCCACAGAGCATTTCTCGCATCTTGATATTTCTCATTTATTGGTTTATGGCCGTTCTCTTCCCACTAGAGTGTTTCCCTTCCCACTACAGCAATAACACCATCTGCCTTGTACGCTAAGCCCGGCACTTACAGTAGTGCCTGGATTCTGTTGGTGCTCGATAAATGTTTGTTGAATGAATGAATGCATTCCTAACAAATAAGATTGTAAAGTCGAGTTTAGTTTGGGGTTGACATTTATGAAACTGCTTCCCCAGCACTCCTCTAGCGAGAATCCTCCTACGCCTCCTGCCGCATGGTTGCCCTCAGTTGCCACTTCTTAAAACAGGCACGTGTGCTTCCGGCCCCAGCTGAAGGGCTGAGGGAGTCCCTTCCTTGGAATCTCTGAATTCAGATGAGATAAGCAGAAATCAACATAGTCTCTCTGTGTGGGCTGAATCTGTGACACTGAACTCAGAGCTGCAGTCCAGGCTGGAGCTGCCAAGCACAGTGTCTACACAGGCAGGGGGAGGGGGCAGCTCCCAGGCAGGAGCCAAGGGAGGGCGGGGGGGGGGGGGGGGGGGGGGGGGAAAGGCCCTGCTGCCTGTCTCTTCACACCATGCCCTAAAAACAAGTCCCCCTTCCCGTACACTGACTCAAGATGAGTGCCTGGTAGTCCTGACCCAGATACTCCTAACTGACTGAGGACCGACAGAAGGCCCTGGAGCCTGGATTTGAGAGGAAATGTTCTCCTGGCTTTGGGAAGGGGTGTCCTAAACCCTCATCTCTGAGCTGGCTTTGATCTCTTCATTTCCTCTCCTCCCCCATCCTACCCCTGCCATCATTAGAATGTTCAATGCCTTGGGGAGGGGAGGGGAGGGGGAGGGCGGGTGGAATCTGGAACACAGGCAGGGACTGCTGTCCTGCCCAGGCACCATCCAGCCGCCACAGCCTAGTGCTGCCATGGGAGGAGGATGAACGGCCCAGGCCCAGACCTGCCAGAGGAGGTGGCAGCAGCACACACAGAGAGAGCCGTGAGCCGGGGGCAGGACTGGCTGCTGGCAGAGCATGGCACCAGGGCAGAGAGCAGCAGAGAAGGGTTCCTGCAGTTCTGCCTCTCTGCCCTTGGCTCCAGGACTGCTGCCCCCCACCCAGGCCCCTGCCTGCCTCCTTGGTTCTCCCTCTAAGACTCTCCTTCAATGCGGGCGTCAGCAGATGCTCACCCACGACCCCACCGTCTCCCCAGCCGTGGGGAAGTGTGCACTTGTGTTGCACCATCCACCCGCGCTCTACTGTTTATGGTCTCTCTCCCAGACACACACACACACAAATGTCCACCTGCCCTCTGAACACTGTCACCCTTCCCACCCCAGGGTATGGCCCCCACCATCCACTGGTTGCCCCAGCCAGAAGCCAGGTGCCCACTGGACCGGCCCTTCCACACCGAGCCCTCCTGAGCCGCCCGCCTTAATATCGCGAGATTCAGCCTGTCCCTCACCCTCCCCTCCCCCCCACCACCACAGGGTGACCCCACGGCCCTGCCCAGACCCTGCCAGAGTGCTCTAACATCCTCCCTTGCTTAGATCTCTTGTGGCCCTGGACACATCCAAACTCATTTGCCCGTATCACAGGGCCTTTGCTCGTCTAACTCCCAACTGTTTCTCCGAATCTTTGTAGCACCTTGAGGTTCACCTGCGAGATTGGCATCAGAGAAGCCCCACGTGGAGCCTCTCAGGTTGTCCTGCAGGTGACAGAAGGGTTCTGGAGAAGAGACTTCCAGTGGATCTCAGCAGTGGGGGTGCAATGTGGGGGCCAGGTCCAGGGGGCTGCAGGGAGAACACCTGAGGCCTGAGGAGCTCTGGTGGGAAAGGGCCAGAACCGCCCTGGGCTCATCCTTAACCTGGGCTTGGGGCCCTGGGGGAGGTCTGAAGAGCAGCTCCTGGGGGCTGTGACTACTTAAATTGAGGCATGTTTGTGTGCACACATTTTTTCTGGAAAAAAGATCCAGTGCTTTTGTCAGAATCTCAAAGGGGTCTATGATCCAAGTAATGTCTCAATCACTATTCTCACAGAAACATGTGAGATGATAGTAATAATTAAAGAAATATAAATTTACATCAGTGAGATATTTTTCAGCTGTCTCAATGGTTGTCCACCCGGACCTGCCCATCAGACTCTCTGGGGGACATTTGTTAAGCGCCACTGCCCCATCCCTTGCTGGGGGACACATACACGCGTGCGCGTTGGATCCTGCTGTAATTGGTCCAGGATATGAAGTATGGCCCAGGAATTGGCATTTTTAGAAAGCTCCCCAGGTAATTCTGACCACAGTCAAGATTGAGAACCAGGTCACCTGTGAGATCGGCAAAGGGCAAAACTTCAATCGCATCTCGTGCATGCCAGCTGGGAGTGTAGACTGGTTAAAAAGTTCTTTGGCGAGCAATTGGCAATGAAGATCAAAGCTAAAAGTGCCTCTACCCTCCGCCCAGCAATTCTACTTCTAAGAATTTAGCTGACAGTGTGCCTAAAGCTGTGTATACAAGATGCTCACTGCCCACAGCTCCTAATAAGCATAAGATTGGAAAGAGCCCAACATCCCCTAATAGGAATGGTTACACCAAGCCATGGCACATCCACCTAAGCAGAATACTCTGTAGTCAGCAAAAAGCACAGGCAGGCAGCGCCCTGTGAAGCCACGGGGAAGGCTTCCGACATCACAGGTAAGCGCAAGCAAGGAGCCGAGTGCAGGGTGTGGCTTTAACATGTACACGCACACCTGTGTTTGTCTACTCATCCAGAGCACGTACACGCACACCTGGGTTTGTATACTCATCCAGAGCACGTACACGCACACCTGGGTTTGTATACTCATCCAGAGCGCGTGCACGCACACCTGTGTTTGTATACTCATCCAAAGCATGTACACGCACACCTGGGTTTGTATACTCATCCAGAGCGCGTACACGCACACCCGCGTTTGTACGCTCGTCCACAGTGCGTGCACGCACACCTGGGTCCGTACACTCGTCCAGAGCGCGTGCACGCACCCCTGCGTCCGTACGCTTGTCCAGAGCGCATGCACACACACCTGGGTTTGTACACTCGTCCAGAGCGCGTGCACGCACGCCTGCGTCCCTACGCTTGTCCAGAGCGCGTGCACGCACACCTGGGTCCGTACACTCGTCCAGAGCGCGTGCACGCACACCTGGGTCCGTACACTCGTCCAGAGCGCGTGCACGCACACCTGGGTCCGTACACTCGTCCAGAGCGCGTGCACGCACACCTG